>JAKTWO010000072.1:0-26551 GCA_030582055.1 Wickerhamiella lipophila | reverse complement strand
GGGGGGGATGAGGGGAGGGATGAAGGGAGGGATGAAGGGAGGGATGAAGGGAGGGATGAAGGGAGGGATGCAAGGGAGGGATGCAAGGGAGGGATGCAACTAGATCTATACCATCCTCCTCTATACCACTCTGCTCCCCCACCACCCAACTCTACCCCGTATGGAGCTGTTGCCATAGCCTCGTAAACGCTTGTTTATCAATCTCACCCCCGCTACACATCTCCCTCAGATCCTCGCTATTCACATCAAGCCCTAGCGGCTTCATTGCTTGCTCAAGAGTACCCGGGGAAATCGTCGGTTGCCCTCGTGAAAGCATGTAAAATACACTCCTCTGGAGCTCAGCTGCCTCAGGATCCAGCTTATCTTCGAGGAGTGGAGAAAGAGTATTGATAAAGGGCTCAAACTCAATGAACCCACCGCTGTTGAGGCTCTCAAACTCAAGCACAGGTACCCCCAGCTCCTGGAGGATTTGCGGCAGCTCGCTAAACGGAACCAAGGGTTCGCCGTCTTGGCTGGGCTCCATATAGTTTGCAAAAACCTCAGAGAGAATATCCAGACTATCGGGCATTTTGAATGACTCCTGGTCGTTCCTCTCAGCTCTTCTCTCAGCTTACTATAATGTACTCGGTAACAGAGCTCGAGTATCTCCGGGAATCTCTGACCCAGGTACCTCCTCTGCGTCCGGATGCTCGCAAAGCAACGCAGATGCGCCCTTTAGACTATATCACAGACTATTTACCCAGTGCCAACGGGTCTGCCATGGTCACAGCCGCTGATGGTAGCCAGTGTATTGTGGGGATCAAGACCAAGGTGGTGCCCACACACGAAGATCTCATCGACGTATCGGTTGAGATCAACGGCAAAAAAGACAATGACCGCTTAATCCTCTCGCTGGTCCCCACTTTGCATCACACTCTATCAAACTGCCCCCAACTCCTAAAACGTCTCCATCTCAACAACAAGTACGCGTACAAGCTTTTCGTTGACTGCGTGGTACTCTCACATACAGCTCATCCGCTGGGGATACTTTCCATTTGCATTTTCCATGCCCTCAAAACCGCCTCCCTGGCCAAGATGATACCACCGGAAACAAACGATAATCTGGACGAGATCCCGCAATTCTACGATAGCTGGGACGATTCTATTCCGTTATGTAAAGGATGGAACCCGCCAGTGCTGGTAATTGCTGCTCTTATCGGTGATAACATTGTACTTGACCCCACAGAGGTGGAACAACAAGTAGCGGAAGCAGTGCTGTGCGTGGCTTGGAAAGACGGGAAACTCAGCTCCCCGATTCGTACCATGGATAGTGTTGCTACCCCGTACATTGGCGGGTTCTCCACCAAAAAACTGCTCAACGCCGTGGGGTTAATTGAGCAGGCCGCAGAGGAGCTCATAGGTTGACTTTTAGTATATATATACATTAATTAAAGACCATGACGGCATTCTCGGGAACAAAATACTGCTGCATTTTACCCATTTTATCGTTCCAAACAGTCATGAGTTTGCCCTTTCCACTCTTGACTTGCTTGTCAAACTGACCCTGAGCGGCAAGTACCGGCACGGGTCGGCGAATATAGATGCTCTTGTAGTGATTGATCTCCTTTAGGGTGAGCTGGGGCGCTGCCAAAGCCTCGAGAATCTGGGCCTTGACTTGTTGGCTAGTGCCCTCTTCGGGTACTACTGGCGACTCCCCAGCAATACTTTGGAGCTTGGCCTCAATTTCTTGGCGGAAAGTTGCAAGCTCCTGCTCTGTGTAAGCAGCGCAAACATCGAGACGAGGTCCCAGCATCACAGCAGCGTCGCTGGTCTCTGCCAAGCTCTGGTATTTGGAAACGAGGTCATCATGCTCTTGTTGGTCGATGCGGCCAGTTTTGAGCTCTAGATCAATATCTTGGACCTGGTGAGCATCCACCACGCGCTTGGCGTCTTGGAACGAGTGGCCTCCACGCATAAACTGGTGAATGTGTAAGAGGCGCGAGGCGGTGGGATCAATCTCTAAGCTAGGAGCCACTTGGGCAATTTGGTTCTTGAACTGCTCGAAACGGGCCAACCGGGCCTGCTCACGCTTTTCAAACTCAGCGTCAATGCGACGGGACCGCTCGACCTCCTTTTTCTTGAAAAAACTCTGCTCAAATTCAGCAACTTCAGTATTGTCAATAAGAGTATACCCTAATCTGCGGCGGCGAGGCTCGAAATGAGGAGTGGGGAGCCTGTACTCTGGCTTGAGGGCTACACCAATGAATTTACGCTTGGGGTGAAAAGGGTCACGATAGAACCGTAAAAAGCCGGGCTCTTTGGCAAAAATAGTGTGATCGCGGCCAATACCTGCATTCTCGCCGGGGTACCAAACGGTTCCTCTCTGGCGAAAGAGAATCTGGCCAGCAGTCACCGGCTCACCCTCACCCTTTTTGGGGCCGAGACGGCGACCGGCAGTATTATTGGTGGCTTTGTTACCACCAGATGCACGTTTCGTGGCTGTACGCACGGGAATCCATAGAATTTTCAGCAGTCGACTCGGGCTCGCCTGGCCAAAGTTTTGAAAAATCATGACGTAAGGGATGCCTTGGAATCTAATATAGTTGATGGCCTGCACTATAGACTCCTTAAAGACTCCTTAAAGACTCCTTAAAGACTCCTTAAAGACTAAAAACACAAAAACTACATAGCTAGAGTACTATCATTGAGACATGTCCGCATCACCACTGCTGTGTGTGGGCTCAGTGCGTACCCATGCCTTCTCCACAGGACCTACATCTGGCAGGGTCTTGGGCCCGTTGAAAAACTGTTCTGCGGACCAGCGGTCACTGAAATCAATCACCACCGAATCGTCGGACTTGCGGTCGATATTAGTATACTTGGAGCTGACCAGTTCGTGCATGAGACCCTCTTGATTCAGCTCAGTGACACCCTTGACCATGACGCTCTTGGGGCGTAGATCGAGTGTAGCGGCACCGAACCCTCCTCCGGCACCAGCACCCGCAGCACCGCCACGAGCACCACCACGGAACGAGCCACGGCCTCTGAATGTAGCGCGGCTCCTGAAATTGCCTCTGCCACGGCCACGGCCTCTATATGTGGAAGCGCCGCCGCCGAGAATACCCAACTGTTCAGCTTCAGCCTTGAGAGTCTCGAGCTGCTCGCGCAGGGAATTAGTCAATTGCTGCTTTTGTGAGATGGTTTCGGTGTTATCGACCACCGACCCCTTAGTTGCTTGCTCCTTGAGGAGTGCCTCCTGCTCTTGCAACAAAGTAGCACGTTTCTCAATAAGCTCCTGGATTTTTGTCTGGTACTCTTTGCGTTTGGCGTCCTTTTCTTGAAACTGTTGTTGACGCTGCTCCTGCATCCTTTTCACTGCCTCAATATCGATTTCCTGAGGATCATTATCGTCGCCCTTTCTCCAGTACACTTTGACAAACCGGTTGTCGAAGATCGGAGCAGGGTTACGGTGAGCAGCAAGCGCCTGGTCATGGCCTTCAAACTCTAGTTCGGCAAGCTGCTGGCTTTTGTTGATCTTGATACGGGTGAGGTTGCCGAATTGTGAAAAGTATTCCTGGAGACTTGCCTCGTTGAGTTTATCCTCGGGGATCTTTTCAACCACGAGGCGTCTGTTGGCAACACTCAGCTCGTTATCGACGCTAGAGATGCTCGAAAAGTGATTGCTGGAGCGCTGCTGCCCCCCGCGGCCGCCGCCGCTGCCGCCACGTCCACCGCGTCCACCACCGCGGTTACTGTGGTTGTTGTTGTTATTGTACATGGGGGGCATACCGGGCATCATGGGAGGGAACCCCGGCATCTGGGAGAAATCAAACGGCGGGAAACCGGGAAATTGAGGAATCGGCATTGATTGCTGGTGCTGATGCTGGTGCTGCTGCTCAAACTGGGGAGCTGCTCCTTGTGCCTGTGCCTGTGCCTGTGCCTGTGGGGGTGCAGCCGCTGGCGGTTGTGCAGGTGCGTTGGCGAGGTTCTGGACTCGCTCAATCTCGCTCAGCAACGCAGTGACAAAATCAACGGTGGAGTCGTTTAGAAACTCGCTCAACTCCTTGACACAGCGCTCATACATCTCGTCCCGTGTACCGTTGTACTCGAGCAAAGTCACTACATACTCGGCCATATCTTTGGGGTCCATATCAGTACGGATCCGTAATTGATCCTCTATCCATGGACGCACTTTTTCTCTTAAATCTGCCGAAACCATTGCTCAAGGATTAAAGAAAAAGAGTAGTGATTGTGGCGGGGTGGCGATTCTGGTAACAGTAGTGATTGTGGCGACGGTGGCGATAATAGTAGCTGAACTGTGGCGAAAGAAGTGGCGACCAGGCTCTGCTCCAGGCTCCTCACCATGTATACCCTGACACTATTATCCAAAGAACCATTGACTGAAACTACCAAAGAGCAAATCAAATCTCTTCTAGAAACATCAACAGCCGTCAAAGATTGGAAAAAGCTCGAAAAAGTCGCTGCTTCGCACGCTGAGTGCGTTTATATTACTGATCTCAGCCCCGAGCTGAAAACCCAGCTGTTTGATTTGAGCGATAATCTTCAGATGGACATCATTCCTCAGGAGCAGTCCAAACACAAGAAATCACTGGCCGTCTTTGATATGGACTCGACTCTGATCCAAGCAGAGTGTATTGATCTGATTGCCGCATCGGTGGGTGTTGGCGAGCAGGTGGCCGCAATCACTGAAGCAGCCATGAGGGGAGAGCTCGATTTCACTCAATCCCTGGAGTCGCGTGTTTCGCTTCTCAAAGGCGTCCCCACCACCATCTATGACGACCTCAAGTCCCAGATTGAGTTTATGCCCGGGGCCAAACAGCTCGCAGCGGGTCTCAAGGCAAAGGGTATCAAACTGGCAGTTCTTTCGGGTGGGTTTGTACCCATCGCTGAGTGGGTCAAGGCAACACTCGACTTTGACCACGCGCACGCAAACACTCTTGCTGAAAAGGACGGTAAACTGCTAGGTGCTACCGAGGGCCCCATTGTAGATGGCAACCGCAAGGCCCAGCTGCTTCAGTCTATTGCCAAAGAGCACAGCATTCCTCTTGACCAAGTCGTAGCAATCGGTGATGGGTCTAATGATTTACCAATGATGGGCGTTGCCGGGTTTGGAGTCGCTTTTGGTGCCAAACCAGTTGTGCAGCGTAAAGCGCCTTCACGGCTAAATTCTGGTAATTTAAGTGATATTTTGTATTTGGTGTAAAATCAAGAACCTTATCATATTTCTATCCCCACCTCCTTGTCTTATTTATGTCTGAACTGGAAGATTCACCCAATGCATCACCTTCTTGCTCAGTAGGTAATATCATCATAGCTAGAATCGATTTACAAGGTATCTGTAAGAAAACACCTGTAAAGCCGCTGCGAATTTATATACACAGCAAAATGATTTAATTCTCAACAGTCTACCATCATTAGTGTGGGATGCTTCAAACACGATATGTGAGGTATGCGCGGCGTATGCATGAGATACTGCATCTTAGACGTGCAGACTGCTTTTGACTCAGATTATCCTAACTGGGCTTTCAACATTCATGGATTGGAGATTACACAAACCACCCTACCAGTGCTGGACACATTCCTTAATTTGATTCAAATTCTTCCCTAAGAAATGTTGAAGTTACGCCTATAAATGGTCACGCGGCCGACTCCTGATATTCTCAAGATACCCTTCAGTGGCATATCACTATATCTATTTTTTCAAGCCACATAGCTGCCTTGACATCATTCAAGACACGCTGTCAAATAAATAGCGATTTCCAGACTACATAGGCAGAAAGCGACAGATTTCCATTGCATTTGGCGACCAGTCTCATTAGCTGGCTCTTCTTTTGCTCGCGCTCATGGCTCGGAACTTGATCACCTGCAGCAACTAGTCATGGCATTCAGATATCATAGACTCATAATATACTAGAACTTGAATACTCCGCTCCCAGGATAATCCCGTTTTTGGCGTTTTCTGGGTGATTTAGCTTGTTGGACAGTAGCCTGCCGTATTCGCTCAGAAGTGAGCCTTGCCAGGTTAGTACTTGCCCTTGTTCTCTCTGCTTCTATCTCTTGGGTCATTGCCTTAGCTTTGCTCGAGGGGCGATCTACTTTACGTTTTTTCGCAGCAATAAAGCATTTTGGCACACTCATGATTTTCCCCCTTGCTATACCAATGACGCTATTGTAAACAAGTACCTCTTCCCCCACTCTTAAATCGGAGACCAAAATTGAGTCTTCTTTGATAAAAGCTGAACTTCTTAGCATCATCTGAGTCGCATCTAGCTGACTTCCGCTAGCCAAGCTTGGTGATACCCAACGGTTCAAACGAAAAAACGCCATATTTACTTCCGTACCACCAATAACTTCATGGCTAGAATTGATCATAATAATGTCGTGGTTGGTTCCACTGTCAGTCCGTTCAGTTTTGTCAGAGCTATTATATATATCGGCAAGCCGATTGCGTGCCCTCTCTATTGGCGGGCTTCCATGGATTGGGAATGTGGTGTACGGCGATATGCAGGTGATAGTATTATCGACATACAGTTCGTACTGTATCTCAGAATTTTGCCCGCTTATGCCGCTGAGAACATTCAGTCGAGGCTGGAGTTCAAGCGACGTGAGCTGAGTCGTGCCATCGGGAGAAACTTTCAAAACTAGTTCATGGCGCATATGTGAGGGGAGAAAACGCTCCACTTGTTGCATAAGGATTTCGCGAAACTCCTCCAAATTGAGTGAGAAGTCAAACTTGAAGTACTCACTGAAGGTGTTAAGGGTGTACCAATGCCATTTTAAAAGGAAGAGGTTCCCAGGAGAGTCCTCGATAAGTTCAGGTGCCTGCGCGCAAACGCTTTGCAGATTGGGATCAAAGCGGATACGAAGAACTAATTGAACGTCACGCAATTGCTGCAAAGACTCATAAAGTAGTACCAAGTCGGAAGGTGTTTTCAACGACTGCACCGATTTGTTTTGATATCGTTTAGATTGCATTCAAAATCTAGCAGGAAATTCCAGTGTCGCGTAAGCACCCCCGGGACCCACATGCGAAAAAGCTATCAAGGCGAGCTATGCACCGTAAAGTTCAGTGGCCTAATACCCGTATGGGATGAGCCCGCATTGGGTGTTGAATGGGATAATCCAAGTCGTGGAAAGCATAGCGGGTCTATCAGTGGGCAACAGTATTTCGAGTGTAAAATTGAAAATGCTGGTTCTTTCCTCAAAGCAAGCAAAAAATGCGATGATTCACATTCATTTGCCGAGGCATTAATATCAAAATATACTCGAAAACATGAGCACGCAGAGATTTCGCTGTCAAGAGCGAAAAAAGTAGAGTCTGTGGGTATGGATAAGTATTTTGATCGCCAAAAGCAGATTGAAAACCTGGATTTTATCTCACTATCTGGATGCTGCGTTGACAGGTTCGATATCGGTGCCGCACCATTACATTTGCCAAGCCTCAAGCAGCTAGACCTCTCGCACAATTTGATACAAGACATGGGACAAGCAATTGAAGCTTTATCGAGTTATCAGCAGCTTGAATCTCTTAACTTGAGCCACAACAGGTTCTCAAAATTCGATATTAAATCAAGTTTACCCTCTGTCACTGAGTTGAATCTGGGCTCGACTCTTTTAGACCCACAGCAGCTGTCAACAGTTCTTGCTGCATTTCCTAATATCAAGCGACTCGGTCTTTCACGGAATCTGTATAGTAGCTACCCTTTACCCCTATCAGATAAAGAAATTTCCCAACGAGAAAAGACTCTTGAATGGGTCGATTTGGCATACAACAACTTGACAGAAATACCCATCCATGGCTCGCAACTAGTATTAAATGACAATTTGGTTGCGGGCGCGTCATTTCCTGTATACTATGACTGCTTAAACCTCTATGACCAGCGAACCTCCACTCAAATGAGCCTAAGCGAAATTGATAACCTCGTAGCCAGGGAGTTGTGGTTGAGTGAGGCCAAATATCATCGTGCGGCGATTATCGGCCGATTAGAAAAACTAGAAAAGCTCAACGGGACCAGCATACCACCGCAAGAGCGCCATGACTGTGAAATTTACGTTTGGTCACAAGTACAAAAGGGCGAGCAGCCTCCTTTACCTCTGGAGCGTCAACGGTACTTCAAAGCGGTATATGGCGAAAGCAGAGCCCCTCCAGCCCGCAGTATTGCTGCGAGGCTGGTCAATATCTCCGTTGACGGTGTTGACTACAAAGCCATTGGTGATTCCACAGTACAATCATTCTTATCAATTGTGGGGCGCGAGCGGCGGAAAAGGGCAGTAACGCTGAAACTGGCGCTTGGAGGACGTTTGCTTGAGAGCAATGAACTTCTCAAAGACATTATCAAGACCGGCGATGGACAGCTGCAGCTAATTGAGGACCCCGATTTTCTGAAAAATATGTTTCGGTGATTTCGCGCAGTAGTGCCATGATATTGAATTTTCACTAAACTTAATACTTGACTATTTCTCTATTTGAACCATACATATAAAAACAACCTGAGCTGTTGACAGTAGCAAGGTCTAGGTGTTGAAACCATAGAAACCTCTAGTCCTGGTGGAAATATTGCGGAAAAAATACCAGGGCATAAGTTACTGGTTCAAGCGAGTGTCTGCGATCTGCTCAAAGCAGACGCTCCTCGAACTTCAGGTCGTTAATGGGGGCAAGGCCAACCAAACCACGGATCAGGTTCTCAAGCGCGGAACGCTGCTTGTTCAACCCATTCACAGCATCGTAGCCGGGGCGAGTAAGGGGGGCCTTGAGCCAATAAGAGAGATAGGAGAGCACAGAGTGGAAGTTTTGGAACTCCTCGTCACCAGCCTTGCGGTAGCTCACACGGCTGAGAAACTCGGCCATAACCACAAGGTCGATAATGAGTGGAGTGGCCAACAACGAGTCCTCACAGACATTGTGGATGGAAACAGTATTGTGGCCGCCGAGCATGAGCTCAGAGTGGTACTCATCCATGGCAACCTTGGAGTCGCCAACGGCATTCATATACTTGATAACAATACAGTGATCAACAGTCTTGCCGAGCTTGTCGTTGTAGAGAATATGGTTGGACTCAATCATATCATCAATGACGCTAGCCTTGGAGATCTCCTTGGAGCGGAACTGCTTGGGGGCGCTGAGATTGAAGCCGTCATTGTTACCCAAATGATTATAGGAAGCAACAGAAACGGGGCGAATACCAGCATCGACCAAGTACTGGGCCAAAACAGACTTGAGTTTGGTCTGACCAGACTTGAAATCGTCACCACCGATAAACGAGCTGTGCTTCTCAGCAAGCTCAATGCAGCCAGGGACAAAAGTATTCTGGGGCGACCCGTTGATGTAGGGGACACCTTCCAGGATACAAGCAACAGCAAACACAGTGCTGGGGGAGACCTCGTCGTGGGACTCCTTGATGGACTTGAGAAGGTTCTCGGCAGTATCGTTGACACCATCAATGAGCTCAGCATAACGCTCGGTATTTGCGGTCCACAAAACTAGGACACTATCGAGGTCATTCTTGCGCTTGAACTCTTGGATATCGTTACGAATGTGCTCAACATGAGCCCACTTGTCAGAGCCAGGAATGAGGTTATCAGCACGCTCGCCCTGGTTTGCAGCAATGAAATCAGGGTAGTAAATGGATGGCAAAGGGGTGATGGATTGCATCTGCTTGGTTAGCTGGCGCTGGAGGTCATAGTCCAGAACCTGAGCACGCTTCATGGCATCAGATAGGTTGAGCTTGCTGATATCCCAGCCACCAATAACAAGGTCATTGGGGTGAACCATGGGAGCGATCTCATTGAATGGAGCATACACATCTTTTCCATTCTCATCAAGACCAAGGAAAACAGTACTGGCCTGAGTAACAGAGCCAAAGTAGTTGGGCTCCACGGTGCCGGTCTTGGTCTCAAACGAAACATTGTTACGATTGGCAAGATGAGCGGCAGTAAAAGTAGTGCCGTTGTTACCGCCGAGACCAACCAGCATAATACCGGTCTTTTTGACGTTAGTATCGAGCTTGAACTCGTACTCGGTCTTGGTGGGGGTAACGTCGTACTTACCGTTGGGAAGTTTCTTCACGGTAGCATTCTCATATGCGTACTTGGAGATAATTGCGTCATCAGTGGCAGTAACACGGTCAGTGTTGACATGGACAGAAGTAAAACCCGATTTATTCGTACCAGTGGAAGAGGGAGCAGAAGCAACTCCACCAGCAGAAGCGGGGGAAGAATTGGATTGGGCAGAAGGGGGGGACATTGTGTTAAAAATTACTTTGATTGCTTTCGTATACAACTCGCGCCAACAGCAGAGCGGGATGAATTAAAAGGGTGGTGGGAACTTGGTAAACTAGTGGAAAACGTCTTGATAAAACTGAAGCTAGCGGGTTCTAGTTCAGTCAGAGGTGTTCCAAAGGGTAGAGTTTTTCGGTGCGAATTGGTCTCGGTATATATAGTGGATAATGGGCGCGGGCCGTGGTTAGGGCGCGTGGTGCACGTCACGAGATGCATCCCCTCCACCGCGCACCCGCGGGGACCGGGTCATTCCATATACCCGTGCAGTGCCATTGATAACGCCAAGCAGGAGTGTAGGTAGCTATACCAATGATTGAAGTTTCCACTATTAAAAACTCTGAACTTTGAGCGTTTCTTGAGCCTCTGCTCAAACTACCTCATCTGGCGGCCCCCAGGTTCTCGCGGCAACCCCCTATGCACAGTTGAGGATGACCTAATGGTACCCTCCTCAACCTGCATGTGACCACGACAACACCCCCTTTAAATCTGCCAATGAGCCGAGTTTGGTTGAGTTGGGCAATGCAGTAGTTAGTTGGTAGACCAGTAGGAACTCAATGGTATCCACAAATAGCTTAGTCTTGGGTCCGGGTCGTTTCGCGAAGCGTTTACGCGGAAGCCAGAAAAGCAGGACTCTATACACCCCCAACGTAAAACCTCCTGCACCGAGTAGAAGGCTATGAGATACAACAATTAAATAAACTGGCTCATGAAATGTATTCGAACCTCTGTACAAAGCCAACGCCCATACTAAAGGCGTGCCGGATTGCAGTATAGATAATACAAGCAAGCACGGGTTAGCGAATACTATATATAATACTTAAAAACACACTTACTGACCACCACGAAGACGCAAAACAAGGTGCAGGGTGGACTCCTTCTGGATATTGTAGTCAGAAAGGGTACGGCCGTCATCGAGCTGTTTGCCGGCAAAAATCAAGCGCTGCTGGTCAGGAGGAATTCCCTCCTTGTCCTGGATCTTGGACTTGACATTATCAATAGTGTCGCTACTCTCCACCTCTAGAGTGATGGTCTTACCGGTCAGGGTCTTGACAAAGATCTGCATACCACCGCGGAGACGTAGTACGAGATGCAAGGTAGACTCTTTTTGAATATTATAGTCGGAAAGAGTACGGCCGTCATCAAGCTGCTTACCAGCGAAAATCAAGCGCTGCTGGTCGGGAGGAATTCCCTCCTTGTCCTGGATCTTGGACTTTACGTTATCGATAGTGTCAGAAGACTCGACCTCGAGCGTGATGGTCTTTCCAGTCAGGGTCTTGACAAAGATCTGCATACCACCGCGGAGACGTAGTACGAGATGCAATGTCGACTCTTTTTGGATATTATAGTCTGAAAGAGTACGGCCATCGTCCAATTGCTTTCCGGCGAAGATCAAACGCTGTTGGTCGGGGGGGATTCCCTCCTTATCCTGGATCTTGGATTTAACGTTATCAATAGTATCGCTACTCTCAACCTCTAGAGTGATTGTCTTTCCGGTCAGTGTTTTCACGAAGATTTGCATCCTTTTAAATAAATAACAAGCGCTGTGTTGGCCGCTGGCTGACAACCCTTGTCCCTTATATACTACCCAACATGGTGGCTAGATGACCCTAACCCTACAAGGTGCATATCCGTCGTATTATCTAGAATGAGATCTGAGCGAAATATCCCTGCGATTCGAGATATGGAGTGGCTTGGAGGCCGGCGGAACCTGTCCAATGGTTTTTGATTTATTTATATATAGTACTGATTAAATTAGTATGGACTCTGTTTACTATAGTGTGCACAATAGCGCGCCTAGGGGCCACGTTCTGATTGCGGTGTGTCTTTGTAATCATGCACACACTCAAGCAAATGTTCTTTGTCGTTGTGGCAACTATGTTGGGAGTCAAATCATATATTGTTGATGCCGCCACGTTTCGCCATCATTATCGATACCAGATGTAGAAATTAGCCGCGCGTATAGTAATTGATCTTCCAGCTTTTTCATTTTCCTCGTGGCCGGTCAGAGGCGGTTGCGAGATACACTTTTCGCGGCAAGCTACCGGTTCACTACGAGTTTATCTGAATAAGAAATAAATATTTCATCAATAATCAAATAGGCAGATCCCATCCACGGCGTTGCAAGTGGCTATGTAATGCAGTATTTGGCTGCACCCTAACCTCACCCTAAACATGGTATATTCCTTTGGGAGAACCCGTGACACCCGGGGACCCACCCACTCGAGGTTGGGGGTGTTGGAATCCTTAGAGCCTGATGGATTCGGCGATTATGGTTTGGCTCAAGTAGTGTCGGCTCTAACCTAGTTGTATAGATTTAAAAGTAGGTAGCACTGGCGGGACCCCTATCGATAAGATCTTAGCTGTGGTTACCGGGCGACCCTTCCCCCTGTTCACCCAAAAGTGCTTATCGAGAGGGAAGAAACAGTCAAATCTAGGGTTCCAAAAGTACAAGTAAGGTATGATTAGAATAAATAGTAAAGATGTCTAATTCACAGAGGGAGAAGGGGGATGAGTGAAAGGGGACGGGGCTCAATGGAAGCTAGGCAAACTCAACTGGTTTGGTGGCCACGCATTGGACTCGATCACCTACGCTTAGCTTGAAATGAGCACCCTTTTCTAGTCCGTGGGTTTGCATGTGCTGTCCAAACCATAGCTTACCACCAAACCGTCGAGTTTTTGTAAGTGACAAGTACGGCCCAGCATTAGACTCGCCATCGCGGGTAACGCAGACCATGTTGCATCGTCTACAGGGCCCCAGAGTATCATATTTGCCGTCATTGATGCGTATTTGTCTCCAGCTATCCTCTTGCCACGGCTCAGAGGTTTCCACAATTACATTGGCTCGGAAAACGTGATGATCAGCGTTATCGAGAGATCGGGCACTAGTTTTCGAGATCAAGAGTATTGGGCTCGAGTTTGAAAGTGAAAGAGGGATGTTTGCATCAGCAGAAGCATGCCGAGAGTGCCGCGCTTCTTGGTCAGTTTGTCTGGCCAGTGTACACGGCTTTTGCAATATTTGCGAAAAGAAAGCGACTACTCGAGGATCATTGTTGAGTATGAGATCTGAGGTACGAGCACCGCATATACTCACATCGGGTTCCGGCGTGCCGGGCCATTTGCTAGGGTCCCTTGGTACAGTGATCTTTTTACCCATGTGCTCTACCTCGAGTACATTTTGGGTAGGCCGAGCGTGGATTTTAGCCATACAAAGATTTGTTTTCAGTGAATAAACAGTTTTTGAGCTGGGATTTACCAAGCAGTACTCACGGTCCCATTCGAGTCCCTTGTCTGATACCACACACTCATTGAGCAAAATACCAGCGCACGATTTGATAGGATACACAACCAGCTCTTTAATTTCAGCAGCTTCAATTTGGGGGGCCGGCACCTCTTGTTCTGCCAGGTCCCCAAAGTATGTGGTGATACAGTCAATGAGCCGGTCCACGTCTTCGCGGGTGCTATAGGGCCCCAAACTTATGCGAATGACGCCCGTCTCTTTGCCATTGAGAAACTCCTGGTCGTCGCTGCAGGTTTTCCCCAAAACTTTGTGGTTATAAATGAGATCCGCGTCCTTGATCTGGGACTTGAGGGTAAACGCACCCACATTGCAGAGGGTTCCTGTTCGCACGTGGATATCGAGCTTATTGCAAACATTGGAGAACTCATGGTACCCTGCTCCCTTGAGGTTAAATGTTATGATTGGGCCCACGACGAGGTCACTATCTGGGTCAGGCCGCGGTGACAATATAGTGCACAGCCCTGTCTGTTGGAGTTTGCTAAAACAGTAGCAATGCAAAGCCCTTGTGTGAGCTGAGATGGCACTAAACGACCCGTATAGATGTTCAAACTCGGTAATCGCGCAGCTGAGCATCCCTATTGAATGAAAGGGCAGGGTCCCGTCCTCGAGGCTGGTACATGTATCATCACTTTTAACCATAAAATTGAGGTTTGGAGTCAGAGCACTCACGGTTCCACCACCCGCATAGGCACGCAATCTCAGGAACTTATGGATACGCTCTGATTTGCGGACAACAAGCGCCCCCAGATCGGGCATCCCAAAGATCTTATAAAAAGACAAGACCGCCAGATCGGGCCATTCCTCTAGCTCCGTGGGCATTGAAGTTGAGCAGTATGCAGATAAGTCAAGCACGGATATCGCCGATTGGGCTCTGATGTCTCGGATCCAGCTCGCGCTCGCGGGGTATCGGGTGCCATCAAAGTTGGACTGGAGGGGCCAGCACACAATTGTAGATTCGTCCACACTCTCGGAACCGATATCGAGGCTCGTTTTATAGCTTTCGGCAAGCGCACGCAGGCCTACTACCGAAGTATGCGAATCTGTGTGGTATACGAATCTGTAAGACGCCATGCACTCGCCTATAAGTTTGAGAGATGCAGTGGCATTGGCAGTGAAAACTAGATCATATTCGTCAGGAGACAACACGCCCAGCATGCTTAGAACCCTTTTTCGGGTCTCTTGGACCATCACACCAGTCTTTTCACTCCAATAGGTTTTACTGTGGGGGTTCACGAGCTGGTTGGAAGCAATATACTCTGCAGCTTTAAACGCAACACACTGGGCTACAAGTGGAGCAGCCGCATTATCAAGATAGGTTCCATGAAACGTGTATTGGCTTAGTATCGATTCCAATTTCCCCGAGTACCCGTACCCATTTTCCATCAAGGTTGGATTTGGGGCGAGACCCGCATTTGCCACAGGGGCGGTCTGAGGTCAACTGCTAATAAATTAAGAATTCTCCCCCCCCCCACCCCTCCAAATAATAAATAAATATATATATATATATATGGCTGGGGGCCAGGTAACGGAAAACGGCAGGAGAGGTGACGGCAACACTCACACCATGTGGGATAATGGGTTTAGCTGTGTGATAGCCTTGGTGATTATATCCAGGGTTTTGAGAACTGATATATATAAATATATATAAATAAATATGTGGTGAATAGTTCAGATAATGAATATATACAATGGCTCAAGGGAGATCCCGGTGTGCTTGCTCGGTGTGCTTGTGCACGCACATCAGCCCCCCTCATATGATGAGACGCAGGCGAGGACGCTGAGGTTTTTTCGCCGCTGCATCTTGTCTCTCAAGTCTAAAGTCATAGTTGAGTTTCTGTTGCACTCTTTCCGCTCTTTTGAGCAGCACCAGCCGCTGAACCTTGAAATAATTCTGATTCCCCAATTTACGCCGGGCCTCGCCAATTGAGCGCTTGATTGCATCTTTTTCTTGTCGAGGCATCGTCTCAGTTATTGATCCATGCAATTCACTTATTCGCTTGAGCTGCCGGCGATTTCGCAGCAGAGAATTGAATAATTTGCCAAACCCTCGAGTGCTTGCTTTGTAGCCCTGAATTCGAAGAGTGTGCAGTACAACACCATCCCGAGTTATGGAATGGACTCGCGCTTTTCGTGGTGTCGACTCCCGTTCTTTTTTTATCTGCAGCTTTTTAAGTGTGCGTGCGCTCTTGGCCGCCGGTGCCAGCACTGTGTCTACAACTGCAAGATTGCAGCCATTAGACGGAATGCCGCGATGCTGCAGGAACCTTGCCCTCAAATTATGGAGTCCAGCTGCCATATGCACTTGCGAGTACCTCAAGCTGGTGGGTGCAGGTGGGGCATTGTACTCATCGAAACGGCGCTCATCCATACTTTTCCAGACCCGGTGGCGAGTAAAGGCATTCCTTTCAATTGATTCGGCCGGTTTCTCTTTTTTAAACTGGGCTTTTACCTGCGAAATCGACGTTTGGCCTAGAGCCACCGCTCTGAGACCTTCCTCGAGCTCATAAGCCGTCCTTACATGCCCTGCTTTTGCATAATTTTTACGACGTGCAAACTGTTTGTGTACCTGCTTGATAAGAGAGGGATCAATGTGTATCAGGTGCCTAACAATGCATCGATAAACACCTCTAATAGCGTGTCTCTGGATTTTATATGACATCCGGAAGGAGCTCGATGGTTGGTTTTCGGTGATTCACGGGTTTTTCCAGCTCCAGGGTCTCTAGGGTCCTCGTGGCTTCAAGTGAAAATTATATTCTTGTAGGACCAGAACTGTCAGCCATGGGTTCTGGCTATGGGTTCTGGCTATCCCACGGGTACTTGTGGTAATAGACCTCAATGTAAAATGCATATATAGAGTATATAGAATCGCATCTATCTAGTCAGCACTAGTTCAGGAGATCCCAACTAGCGTACCTTGGGGTATACTTGCCAGGCTTTCTCGAGAACCTCTTTAGGGAACCCGGCTAGCTGGGCCATATGGAGACCATGAGCATCACTGCACACTCCTTCCTCTAGTCTGTGATCGTATTGTATGAATCTCCCACCAAATACGGGTTTTGTTTTCATGAACTTCACCTTGTGATCGAGCTTGACTTGGGTTAGCGCCTTGTGAAGGTCAGGGCCAAAATGTGTAGTGAAGATGGCTCGACACTTGTTCTCTTCCAGCATATACTTCATTGTAGCATAGGCCACCGCGGTCCCGTCTTTTTCTGAGGTTCCACGCCCCACCTCGTCCATTAGTGCCAGTGAATGGGGAGTGGCCGACCGAAGAATAGTAGAGACCTCCAGTAGCTCGGTCATAAATGTGCTTCGGCCACGCGTGATATCATCTGAGGACCCCAATCTGCAAAATATCCTGTCAACGATTCCGAGGACTGCCCTTTTAGCGGGTACGAAGCTGCCAATCTGGGCTAGCAGGCATATATAGGCAACCTGGCGAAGATACGTAGACTTGCCGCCCATGTTGGGCCCTGTTATCATGTACATTGGCTGCTGGGGCGACATCTCTGTGTCGTTTGGAGTATAAGGTCCTGCTTTTTCTGACTTGAGGCCCGCCTCTACAATGAGATTGCGGCCCTCGGAAATGGTCACAGTGGGCTCGTCCACCAGTTCTGGGCGCGTGAGATCCCAATCTACAGCGAGAGTTGCAAACCCTTGGAAAATATCCGCATTGTCAATAATCTCAATACACGCATAGGTCGCTGAGCTCGTTTCCAGCACCTGCTGGCGCAACTTGTCGAGGATAGATCTCTGTGTTTTCTCTAGGTTTGACAGGCACTTTTCATAGATATGCCCCAGGTCAATGATCTCATTGGTGTCAAAAGACATGGTTGTGGTGGCCTGAGTCAAGATCCGCGCGTCGTCCTCTTGGGGCAGGTCTGGCGCGGGTCCCTTTTTGAACTTGAGCGCACAATGGTACCCCAACTGAGGACTATAGCGAAGAGAGGCTTTACCAAGATGTTTGTAGCGTTCTTGGTACTGCGCGTTGAGGTTATCGAATTGAGCCGCGATTGCCAACCTCTCGGCCACTAGCTTTTTGTATCTGGGAGTGGCATTGTCGTACAGGTGCGACTCAAATGGCCTCAAAAGTGTATTAGAAACCGGCTTTGTGATGTTCACTTTGCGCTTGATCTCTGCTTGTGTTTTCTCAAACGCTTGTAAAGAGCGCCTCAAGACCTCGACCCATTCTGGAGGCACCTTTGGCTCTGCGCTCCATTTGAGAACAAAGCCCTTGATACAGTCTACGAGGTCAACCCATAATAGTAATTCTTTTGTATTCACTTTGATAGAGCCCAGTTTATGAATTGCGCGCCTCCCATCCGGTACACTGCAAAGAATTGATATTGTGTCGAGCCGTAGCTGCTCATTATCTTTGAAAAGCTCCACCATGCTAAGGCGGTATTGGATTTCCTGCTTGTCGCGAAACGGGCTCGTAATTAGTTTTTGCAACCGACGTGTGCCAGATGCAGTTCTTGTGCGGCGAATCACCCACATGAGGGACCCGATGGTCTCACCCCGATGCTCTGTTCTGAACAGTTCAAGTGCACGAATTGTAAACCGGTCAAATTTCATGATATTGTCGGCAATGAACTCTTTGGGTGCCGTGAACCGGTGAACTGCCCCCGGTAATGCCTCATTGATATAGGCCAGCAACGCGCTCATTGCAGCCGTGCATGGATCAGGCATATTATCTATGATATTTCGAAGACTTTTTTCGGGGTGGTCTATTAGAAGCCTGTGCTGGAGCAGTGCGTCACGCAAAGGGAACCTAAAGCGAGACGTGTGAAACCCGCTCAAATCCAGGAACCCATAATCTGAGCTCGAATCAAGTACTAATTCCCGGGGGCTTAGGCGCACCAGATCATCGATTGCACTTTTCTTTGTGGTGTTTTGGTAGTACAGTGAGCTATCGGCCAGATCGACCCACGCAAGCGCAGCTTTATCCCCCGGTCCACCCCAAAGACAAGCAATATAGTTATGCTGGAAAGAGTTGACGAGCTCATCATCCACAATTGTTCCAGGGGTAACAATTCGAGCCACCGGCCGCTTGAGTTCCTCGCTGCTGGATTTTGAGAGGATATGTTGCTGCTGCTGCGACAGGATCACCACGTTTTTGCCCCATTCTTGCACTAGTACCTGGGTATATCTTGCCAATTGAGACACAGGGAACCCAATCATGGGTATCCAAGTTTCTCCCGTTCTGGGGTTGCGTTGCCGCTTCTGGGCTATCTTGAACTCGAGTTTGGGGCCAAACTCTAGCGCAGACTCAAAGTAAATCTCGTAGAACCCACCGACTTGGGTCAACACCACAGACTCGGGGTACTTTTTCATCATTGTATCGATATACTGGATCATAGACCCGCCCTTTGATTGCTGAGGTTCATCCAGCGGTGGCAGTGGGGGCCCACATACATAGTTTTTACCCAAATCTTTGAGTTTAATACGTCTTTGAGATGTAGTAGCGTACCATCGCCAGGCTATTCGGTGCATCAGAGACTCACTGGACCAATTGTGTGTATTTTGGACCAAAGACACTAATTGGGCCAAAAGACAGTAGCTCGAGACTGTAACACTACAAGTACCACTGCAAGTACCACCAGAACCACTACAAGTAAGACTACAAGTAACTATACTGTGAGACTATGACACACCTTAGGACCTCTTCACCTTTCTCTCACCGACCACCCCTCACCCCCCCATAAAGGTCGCCAGTCTAGTGAAAAAAAACTTTAGTCATCATGTCACTTGAAGAACAGACTTCAAAACTCTCGCTTGGCGATAAAATCTACGTTAGTGACGATGGTAAAGATGCTGAAGGCTCTGGTTCCGAGGCATCGCCCTATGCCACCCCTGCATACGCTTTTTTCGCCTCCAAATCCGAAAACATTTATGTGAAAAAAGAAGGCAAATACGATGTGATTTCCCCTTCTGCCCTGAAAAAGGCCAAGAAAAATGCCGAGGGGCTCGCCAAAAAGGCAGAAAAGGCCAATAAGGCTGCTGAGGATGCGCAAAAGAAGCAGGATGACCAGAGTGCCCGCCTCGAGCAGGCCAAGAAAATCCAGATCACCGCTCCTGAGGGTGCTCCCAAGGCCACTTTTACGAAAATCGAGGGTGCTCAACAGCACCGCGACAGCAGAGTTGAGGTACGCGGCTGGGTCCACCGTTTGCGTTCTCAAAAGGGTCTCACGTTTGTTGTTTTGCGTGACGGCAGTGGCTTCCTCCAGTGCGTTCTGCAGGGCGATCTGGCCAACGCCTACCAGACTTTGAGCCTGACCATCGAATCCACCGTCAAAATCTTTGGCACCCTCAAGACTGTACCCGAGGGCGCCAATGCTCCTGGCGGTCACGAGCTCATTGCCGACTACTATGAGGTTGTTGGCTATGCTCCCAGCGGTGACGAGGCGTTCACCAACCAAATTTCCAAAGACGCCGACCCTTCTTTGCTCATGGACCGCCGTCACTTGGCTCTCCGTGGCGATTCCCTGTCTGCGGTTATGAAGGTCCGTGCGCGTCTTTTGCGTGCTATTCGCGACGTTTACGAGGAAGAGAAGCTCACCGAGGTCACTCCTCCCTGTATGGTTCAGTCAATGGTTGAGGGTGGTTCCACCCTTTTTACTCTTGACTATTACGGCAAACCCGCCTACCTCACACAGTCCTCCCAGCTTTACCTCGAGACTTGTGTTCCTAGCTTGGGCGATGTCTACTGTATCCAGGAGTCTTTCCGTGCTGAGCAGTCCCATACCCGCCGCCACTTGAGCGAGTACACCCACATCGAGGCTGAGCTTGGCTTCTTGACCTTTGAGGACCTCTTGTCACACATTGAGCGCGTTTTGGTGAAGATGGTTGACAAGCTCCTTGAGGACCCGGTTGCAGGTCCCCTCATCAAGCAGCTGAACCCCAACTTCAGCCGTCCTCAGCTTCCGTTTATGCGCATGACTTATGAGTCTGCCCTTGACTGGTTGAACGAGCACGGTATCCCCAACGAAGACGGCGCCAAGTTCAAGTTTGGTGATGATATCGCCGAAGCTGCTGAGCGTAAGATGACCGATACCATCAACAAGCCCATCCTCCTTACCAAGTTCCCGGTTGAGATCAAGTCCTTTTACATGCAAAAGGACGCCAAGGATTCTCGTCTCACTGAGAGCGTCGATGTCCTGATGCCCAACGTAGGTGAAGTCACTGGCGGATCTATGCGTATCATTGAGCACGATGACCTTATGGCCGCTTTCAAGCGCGAGAACATTGATCCTTCCCCTTACTATTGGTTCCTTGACGTGCGCAAGTACGGCACTTTCCCCCATGGTGGCTACGGTCTGGGTACTGAGCGTATTTTGGCTTGGTTGTGTGACCGTTTCACCGTCCGTGACTGCTCCTTGTACCCTCGTTATACTGGCCGCTGTCAGCCATGATTTGTGTGTTTAATTAGATAGCTAATACGAGGTTGCTGTGTAAATTAGGTAGCGGGTAAAGAACATTGTGGGTCCCTTTAATTGTGGGTCCCACCGGGGGTCCCACTGGGGGGGTCCCACTAGGTCCCACTGGGTCCCAGAGGCCCCAACCGGGTTGCAACGCGCACAATCATGAACGAGCGAGAGGCTTCACAAGTATTCACCCAGGTGGTGATGCAAAACCTCTCAATCTCAGCAGCAGAAGCAGAAGATCTCGTGGAAGAACTCAATGAAGCGACTGGCAAGAACCGGGACCTCGAGTCCATGCTCACCGAAGCCAACTTGACACTGCAGCCCCTCAATGTTAAAGTCGTCAAGACTCGTCACCCGCGCCTCGAGCACTGGATTCTCTCGGTAATTAACCTTGAAGCAACCGATGATCAAGACCTGCGGCGCGAAATCAGCCAGGAAAAGTTCCTCCAGCTCGTGGGTGACTTTTTCACTAAAGATCGCCACTATGAGCGGTCCTTGCAGAATCTCACCAACTCCAAAATTAGTCAAGAGGATGTTTGGGCATTTGTAGATGAAGGCTGGATCGAACAGGGCGACAATGGCAAGTTCATACCCTGTGCTAAGCTGTTATTCCAGGGAGACAAGTACCTGGCCGATGTTTATGAGGATGGGCACTTGTTAAAATGCCTTGGGTGCCAGAATTATGTGCTTTTCGGCCGCTTTTGTGAAAACAAAGACTGCTCAGGGTGCACGCATCGTCGGTGTGACCTTCCTTACCGTCAAAGGGAAAATTTGGATGCCAACGTGTGTCCCCTTTGCAATGGCACTTTTGCGGCTGCCAATAATGAGTGATGGGGTGAATGTGGATCACCTTTAGCCCCATGGTTTGGTAATTTAATTATTTATTTAGTGAGCTTTAGTAGTTGAGGTCCATTGCAGCGTCATCCTGAGGTTCAGGGGCTGGTCTCTTAAGAGTTTTAGGGGATATTTCTCGGGATTCCGGTTGGGATGCCTCTGTGTCTGGGTTGGCCTCTGCATCGGCTCCGTCAGTCTGAACATGTTGAGACAGTGCATCATTGACCACCTCTTGAACTTCTTGAGGCTGCGCTGCAAGAGATTCGGTTGGCCCAGTGACGACCGTTTCCTGTATTTCCACCTTTACAGGTGATTCTTCAACTTTAACTGGCTCCTGTGTCACCTCCTGTGTCACCTCCTGTTTCACCTCCTGGGTCTCCTCACTTGCAGGAGTATCTGATCGCTGTCGCTTGACGTCCGGCCCCTCGCTACTTCGGTGATCCTCTTTGGGAGCTCTACTGATCTTTACTGGTGTGAAATGATCTTGCCATTCGGGCATCACGCCTTGAACTTTATTGGTCTCTACAGGATCCGTGATCTCATAGTGTACCTGATCAATGACATCAAACACGATTTCATCGGCAATTTGTTGCTCCCAAAGTTCCGACAATGGGCGTGCAGTATCTGGTTGGGGGAATGAGAAATCAGGGCCCATTTGGAATTTAGCGCGGCCATCCCGATACGTGGAAATAGTCGGGATATAGCCAGCAAGCCCGTCATTAGCATCAAGCACCTTGTGTTGCTTATCGAATTTAGAGAAAGGCGGTAAAAATTCGCGTAAATTTTCGAATGCAGTACCCTGAAATTGGCCATTCTTGTACACTTTGATAAAAGACCCGGGGATATACTCATCAGGGCCGGGCTCCAAGACGACGCCCGGTTTGGGCACCAGAAGCTCATTCAGCTCTCTTGTTGAAACGTAATCCAGGGTCTCGCAGTATAAACGGCCGCGAAACTTGATGGGGAACCGATCTCGACGGACCAGGTACGGTGTGTTGTGAGGTGGGTTGCGAGGCACCGAGACATGAAATCCAATCACGTCGCCGGTCTTGTACTCTTCCATAAACTCTTTAGGGCGGGCAACGTGTATTTTCTTACCCTTGTCCTGTAATCCATAGCTATAAGCATCACAGCCCACTGGGGTAGAAAGATTAAACTCGCGTCTCGCAAGCCCGATTCGTATGTGGGAGTCGTTTGTCTGTTCATTAGCTTTGAGAATCTTGACCTCGTAATACCATTCGCCCGCACTAATAGACACATTAGCTCTACAACTGCAGTACCCGCCCTTGGTGGTAAGGACCCCATCTTTGGAGACTGCTACTTTGGGGCTACGATCCAGCAAGTTGGGCCCGCACTTTTCATTGGGTGCCTCGCTGTGAGTATACAAAACATTCGGCAGGTACGGATTTGCCACTGCCGGATAGTAGCGATACCCAGTGTGGCTCAATGGATGACCCTCTGTTGTGTAGAAGCCTTCTGGTGCTGAGCTGTCTTTTTTGTAGATCATATCCTCGACGGGTTTACCCTCATCTTCCGGATTAATAGGTGGAGGCACCACTCTTATAGGCTTGTAGATCACCGACATGGCTGACAGAGGTGGTGGGTGGTCTGGAGGGCAGTCTGGAGGGCAGTGGAGGGCTCATATCTAGGGGTCGCCCAATTTCAGTGCTCATAAACCGATAATGCCCTTTTAGTGCCCCTCTCCATCCCCTCCCACGTCTCATCCCTTGAGAATAAAACTACACTAAAGTAACTAATTTTTGCCCGCGCCACTGCGGAAATAGATAATATCACCATCCTCGACAACATAGTCCTTACCCTTTTGCATCAACTTACCATTAGCCTTGACAGTAGCCTCGTCTCCGCACTCAATAAGGTCTTTGTATTTTGTAACCTGAGCAAGGATAAAAGTCTTTTGCAAATCACCGTGGATAACGCCAGCAGCAGCGGGAGCCTTGGTGCCCTCACGGATAGTCCACTCACGGACCTCATCAGGGCCACAAGTAAAGTACGAAATAAGACCCAGAGCCTTGCGCATAGTCAAGATGATCTTGGGGAGAGCAGACTGAGTGCCGAGCTTCTCGAGCTCCTCCTTCTCCTCCTCGGGGGTCATGGTGGAAAGACGCTCCTCAAGGCAGACAGAGATGGGGATGATCTGGTCGCCAGGGGAGTTGTTGTCGACCCATTCCTTGATACCGAGCAGGTTCTTGTTTTTTCTGCGGATGTAATCGCGCTCGCTCAAGTTGACCAAGTAAATGGCAGGCTTGGCAGTGAGCAAGTGCATCTCGTTAATGACCTCGACCTCCTTGGGAGTCCATTTGCCATTGTGCACACGCTTGCCATCCTCGAGGTGCTTGATGATACGCTCGACAAGGGCAATGTCGTCCTTGGCCTTCTTGACCTCCATACTCTGGCCGCCACGTCTGGCGATCTTCTCAACACCTTCCCTGAACTTGCCGGCAAATTCGATATCCTTGATGCGGAGCTCGTCGTTGATGATGCCCAAGTCACGGACAGGGTCGACGTCACCCTCAATGTGGGTGATTTCGGCATCGTCAAAGCAGCGAACAACCTGGTAGATGGCATCGACAGCACGGATATTGGACAAAAAGGCGTTTCCAAGGCCTTCACCTTTTGAGGCACCACGAGTCAAACCAGCGATATCGTAGATTGTCAAGTAGGCCTTGACCTCACTAGCGGGCTTATACTTTTTGACAAGCTCATCGAAACGATCACTGGGCACAATAACACGGGCCTCCTCGGGATCAATGGTAGCAAAGGGATAGTTTGCAGGGTTACCAAGGGGGCAGCGGGTGATGGACTGGAAAAAAGTGGACTTACCAACGTTGGCCAAACCAACGATACCACTCTTTAAGTTATTACCGGGGCGTCCAAGGGGAACACGCACTTCTTCAGCTTGCTTCTTGGGGGGCATAGTTTAGTAACAAAAGAGGAATTTTCAAGTGGGAAAGAGAGGGGGGGTCAGTGAGGGCTGCCCTGGGAAGCCTCTGACTAAATCTGCGTGGATTTTGTGATGGTTTCTACAGTTGTTTTGTTAAAATTATAATGTTTGGCGAGGAACGGTACCCAGAGGTCTGCGACTTGGTATTTTCCATGAGGATTTGCCACAACTATGCGTTTCACTTGTAGCAGCTAGAATCTAAAAATTGGCTTTGATTCGCCGGGTTTCCGGTATTGTTATAGAATTCTAGGTCTACAATTTCCGTGCTGGTTGAAATTTTTCACTCTTTAATGACCTCCTTTGGGGATTTTTGTTGCTGGCGCCACATCTTATCCAGATGCGATAAAGAGCAGACGGTCCTAATTTGACGTTCCTGGTTTGACTTTACTTTTATATGTCTCTTTCTTTTTATCTTTTATTTAGTGAAATCTGTTTAATTTGTGTAAATAATGATACTTGTTGGAGAGGTGGACTTGTCAACTTGGGTACTCAAAGTGCTCACCACAGGTACAGTAAGTTCGTTAGGTTTAAAGGCGACATCGTAACTATATTGCATATACTATACTATGCTCCTAATTAAGTAAACTATACGCATAATTGAGTATATAATTGAGATATTCAGTTTAGCTATGTCAACTTCGTGCACATGTACGAGAGCAGGCCTATCGAGGTATCTTCTAGAGACGAACTAAATGGGCGATTCACTATAATTGCTTAAATGTTTCCATTGACCTCAATTTTCTATTAGCCTCACGATTGACAAACCGCTGGCATATTAGGCTGCCAACTTTATCTTGACGACGAACTTATTTTTAATTGAGTATAAGAACTTGCACAATGGTGCTGTACCCGTGAAAAGATGCACTTGTCAGTAATACTCCTTTATACTGCCATATCTGTCGCCAATGGAGCTCCAATGGATGCAAATGCCGGGGAAGTACCTTCTGCTGCTAAGATGTCCAGCGCAGCGCCGCCAGCTGTTTCTAGTGACCTCCAGGCATCTCCCAAAGAAGCTCACTTGCTCACCGACCCTAAGGAAGCTCACTCGGATGCTGCTGAGGGCGGGCCTACTCGTAGGCTGCTGATGCCCGGATCAGGCCCTGAAAGTCATTCAACGCTCGGCATGGTCTCTGAATTCATCGGTGGCGCTGAGGCAGAGCTTGGAGATGTCACCACGTTTATTGGAAAAGCCATAGACGTAGTAGGCGATGGGTTCGATGGTGTTTTAGCCCTTGGCCATCTAGCAGGGTCTGCTGCCAATGGGGTTTCCAACCTTCTTTCGCTCATCAGGGGTGGCTATTCGAGCTTATTGCTAAGTCCTGGTATGAAAGCTTACTCCAAGAGTCTAGCGCGTGTTTCTGCAGAGGCAAAAGCCCGCCATATCGACACAGCTAGGCTCGACAGGCTCTCTGCCAAGCTGAATGACCGCATCGCTTATGCTGAAAAGCACAAAACGGTGAGTGTGGCTTGAGGGCACGTCACCACCAGCACGTCACCACCGGCACAGGATCCAGTTGATAGGGCGCGGGACCCTCTAGCGAAACCTTTAATATCAACAAATGAGATTGGTATTCCAGAGCTAGAAATGACCGAATAATGCCAGTGGTGGAGCTCCAATTTGGAGACCTGGCATCTCACACTTGCTGTTTTAACTGAGAAGATAATTGATGAAAAACTTTAGAATAAATAAACTACAAAGATCCAAAAATTCCTTTCTGAATGGCGCGATTAGCTCATGGCGAGCCAGCAGTATCACTC
>JAKTWO010000071.1:0-27416 GCA_030582055.1 Wickerhamiella lipophila | reverse complement strand
GGAACCGCGCCCGTCATAGAGGAAGTTGTTGGAAATCGAGTCGAGGTACCGAAATAGAGGGGGGAACAACAGGATGGAAACACAAGGGTGCTTTGCTGGATTTCCCCAGATAAATTGTAGTCACAGACCAAATACAGCAGAGCCGTAACATTTTTGGCGCGAAAACATCTGAAGGGAAGCAAAGCGGGGGGATGGTGATTAGCAGCTCATTGAGCAAGTTTAATTGGCAAAGGCGGAGACCCAAGCCAGCCTGAACAAGAGGTGGCAATCGGAAACTTGGTGTGAAAACCAAACACAGTACTGAAGCTAGTGAAGCAAGAGAGTCTTGTCGGAAAGGTAGCCATTACCTGGCACATAGTATTGAAAAGCTTATGAGGCTCTTCTATACCGCGCACCAAATGGCAGCCGACAATTGTCCCTTGATGATCAGGGAGCTTGCAGTAGAGAGGAGTGTTTGAGTGATGAAGAAAATATAGGGGGGAGGCCCTCATTATATACTTTTCGGGGCTCTTGGAACTTTCCTTATTAGCTCCTCTTGTGCTTTCCGCATTTGCCAGTTTCAATATTTCGTTCATGATATTTCACAATTTCCCGATTAGGAAAGTGCTTGTGAGGTGGCTGCATGTACCTGCATGTGGCTGCACAACGGGCTTGGAGGATATTCGTGAAGAATCTCGCAATAAAAGCATTATGGAGATAACCTACTATTTACCTGAATATGGATATGCCTCAATAATGGGCCAGGGCCTAATTTTTCCCCTCTTTGTAACCTCCTAATTGGTCCAGGAGGACGAGGATATCCCCTGAGCAAACGGCTGATCCAGCTGGACCAGTATTATTTCAGGTCAACCTGCTTTTTTAATTGACCCTCTAGAGTCGATATGTCGGCCAAATGGAGACCCTGCCTGCGCGTGGATCCATATTAGATAATGGCCTCAATTTACTACACAACAGTAATATATAAACAAATAGATACACCCCAAACAAGATCCCCCCACCTCATACTGGAGCCCCAACAAACAAAAATGAGCCTATTTAGTGAAAAACAGATCCCCCAGCTTGCTCGTGGAGCGATACCTCGAGGCTTTAAGATCCGTCCGGTGGAGAAAGAGGATTACCACAGGGGACTCATCAAGTGCCTGTCAGTCTTGACCACCATTGGCCAAGTCACCGAAGAGAAATGGAACGAACTGTGGGAGTACTGGCATAAACACAACGACACTTATTTTGTTTGCGTAATCCAAGCTGTTGATGGCCGGGTTGCTGCTTTGGGCACTATTTTTGTTGAACGCAAGCTCATCCATGAGTGTGGTAAAGTGGGCCATATCGAGGATATCGCCGTTGCTAAGGGATACCAGGGTGGTCCGGGTAAGCTGGGGCTGCGGCTCATCAATTCCCTGACTCAAATTGGGCTTGGCCAGGGCTGCTACAAGGTAATTCTCGACTGTAGCGAGCACAATGTCAAGTTTTATGAAAAGTGCGGATACAAGCGTGGGGGTGCCGAGATGGTTCTCCGTGCGCAATTGTAGGAGTACGCGTCTGTGTCCCTAAACAGGATCTATCTAGTAAAATGCGAAAAAAAATATTCACCGTCAACAATATATATAAACCTACCTTGGAGCTGTTAATATTAGATTTATTCCAACAGTTTGGTAACCTTACCGATGGCAATAGTAACACCCTGGTCGCGCAAAGTGAAGCGGCCAAGCTGGGGCAAAGCCTCAAAGGTCTCGAGGCAGACGGGGTTCGCCAGCTGAAGCTCTGCAATGACCTTCATGCCCTTCTTGGCGAAAGCAGGAGGCTTTTTGGACTTGCGGTTGGTTCCCTTTTCGAGCTTATGCAAGAGTTTGGCAATAGTCACCTCCTCAATGGCAGTGTGCACATGCATGACAGCAGTGTAGCCAGCAGTCATGATACTCTTGAGCTCAACAAGGGCAATTTGGGCTTCAAAGCGAGAGATGGCACGAATAGGGTTCTGGGAACTGGTCAACACGTAGCCAATGCTGATATCTTCCTCCTCAACGCCCTTGACCTTGATCTTTACTTGCTCGCCACAAATAGCGCCAGGGAGCTCCTCCTCGGTCTCGTTGAAGATGGCAGCAATCTCGACTTGGGTCTTGCCGGGCATAATAAGTAGCTGATTACCCTTTTTGACGGAACCGGCTTCGATCTTGCCTTCCACAACAGTACCAAGCTCCTTACCCTTACCAGAGATGGGCAACATGAAGGGAGAGCTGATCTTGCGGTTCTCGAGACTGAGACCATCAAGCCATTCAATCAAGCTGGGGCCATTATACCAGGGGCACACTTCGCTTGAAACGCGGTCCCTGAGACCGGCGCCGGTGAAGCCTGAAACGGGCATGTAGGTGACGTCCTTGTAGCCGGTGGCCTTGAGGAAAGCGTCGAGCTTCTTGATACATTCATCGTAACGCTCCTTGGACCACTCTACGGTGGAGTCGTCCATCTTATTGACAACGACCACAAGCTTCTCAACGCCCTGAGTCTTGGCAAGCATAGCGTGCTCACGAGTCTGACCGCCCTTTTCGAAACCGGTTTCGTACTCACCACGACGAGCGGAAATGACGAGAATACCCGCATCGGCCTGAGAGGCACCACCAATCATGCTGGGGACGTACATCTTGTGTCCGGGGGCATCGAGGATAGTGTAACGGCGTTTCTCAGTCTCGAACTTGGCACGTCCAACTTCAATAGTCTTACCCTCGTTGCGCTCTTCGCTGTTTGTGTCCATGACCCACGAAAGGTACCAACCCTGGCGACCGGCCTCGATAGCCTCCTTTTCGTACTTATCCACGGTACGCTTATCGACAGAGTTTGTCAGGTAAAGGATGTTACCACCCATGGTGGATTTACCAGCATCGACGTGGCCCATAAAGATAACCGACATGTGTTCCTTGACATCCTCACCTCCAAACATATCCTCGACAATCTCTCTATCGAGGGTTTCCTGCTCTTTTGCGACGGCATCAGCATCAACTTTGGTGGCGGGGGCAGCAGCAGTGTCTTTCTTGGCGGCCGCATCCTTCTTGGGAGCCGCGGATTCTTTTTTGGGAGCAGGCTCAGAAGCCTTGGGCTCAGAGGCTTTAGGGGCAGGAGTGGCAGCAGGCTTTTCGGCCTTGGCTTCAGTCTTGGCTTCAGTCTTGGCTTCAGTCTTGGCTTCAGTCTTGGCTTCAGTCTTGGCTTCTGCCTTGGCGGCGGGTTTCTTACCCAGGGAAATGACCTTTTTACCGCCAGCAGGACGAACATTGAGATCGGTCTTCTTTTGGTTCTTGAACTCGTCCAGAGTCATTCCGCTATCCTCCTGTGGACCAGCAGCTGGTTGCTGTGCGTAGTTTGAGTAATTGTTGTAACCATAAGAGGCCTGGCCACCGCCGTATTGGCCAGCAGCGGCACCGGCACCGTACTGAGAGAAACCACCAGAAGCGGGGGTGAAGGAAGCTCCAGGATTGAAGGCAGCAGCGGGCTTAAAGGCAAACTTTTTGGGCTTTTGCTCAACGTTGGCCTTTTCCTCAAAGTCTTTTGCGAGCTGATCAGACATTTTTTTCAGATGACAAAGTGCGGGCACAGGCCTAGGCAGACATCTCAGTGCAGTGTGGAGTAGTTTGGACATCTAGTGCTGATGTGTTGGTATGTGCCAATGTGGTGAATTGGTGTGTGTGTTGGTGTTGATTGTCGGTGTCCAAGTGTCGGTGTTGATGCGTGTCCAAGTGTCGATGCCCTTGGAGCGTCAGTCCACTTGAAGTCTCTCAAGTACCAGCCCATTAGCAGCTAATTTAACTAGCTAATGATATATAGATTTAAAGGAAACCAACTCGAATACCATCTCGGATACCGACCCAGATCTCTACTCGGATCCAACTCAGATACCAACTCAGACCTTGCACGGGACCTGGGCTGCCCGATCCTTCTCCAATTGTTGAGCATAGGCAGTGATGATGCCGAGAAGAGTAGCACTCACCAGAGTACAAAAGAGGGCCACAGGATTCAAGGTATGGCTGCACAGTCGCCAGATGATTCCCGCCATTTGAACAGTGCAGCATAGATGCAATAGCTTATCGGTAACCGGGGTAAACGAGTCCTCTTGATAAGTTAGCAATACGATCACCGCACAGGAAAGCATAATACCCGCAGCTGCCAGCGCGCAGACAGCCATTACAGGTGTCTGAGTCTGCTCGGCCAGATGGCACAGCACAAGAAAGACAAGAATTGATGCCAGCAGTGCGTTCACGGCAGTCACCTCTCTAGTTCTGGTTGGTCTTGGCGGGTAAGGGCAGTATGCGTCCATTAGGAGTTTATTGGCGATGAGAGAATCAAGGAATTAGGGGAAAGGCGTTTATATGGTGCAGCCGGCACAACATCTCTATACATGTTGCGGACCAGCAAACTACGGGGGGCACGGATTTCGAAGAGCACTGAGTATCGAATAAATCACATGCGATGCGAAAAATAGACGTGTCTAATTTGATATTGTTCGGTTTTTTTTTTTTTTTTTGGTTCTTTACTTTCTTTTTTCGATGTTCAGAGATTGGCAGAGAAAGAAGTACATGCCTAGTACCACGAATTAGGGTTATTGGCCTCGCCTCTTGTATCCTTGAACCATATTCTGGGTAATGCGTTGTGCTCTGCATCGGTCCTGGAGTCTATATTACGATCTATGTGACCGTACCACACCTCTGTTTGCGTCGGCGTTTTTGTGGCGATGAACTCCTCGGCATGGCTCAGCGGTGCAGTCTCGTCCTCGAACCCAAAAGTCGGAATAACGCTGGGAATCGCATTGTATACGTCGGCGGTCTGCGGGTACCAGGTCTGGAACGGGGATGTTCGGGCGTTATCGTTAATGGTTCCAAGCTCAATTTCTGCGCCAGGGTCTGAAATGTGTGGTATGGATGCTGTAGCTTGGATATTAGAGGTAGTGGGGAGCGTTACAGGCCGCGCCTTGGCCTTGGAGCCACAGTCGCATTTGTATGTGACCTTGCACTGGCAATCGCCCTTATTTTGGCCGCACTTGCACTTGAAGTGGCCACCCCCGGTCTTGCGAGCGTCCCTACAGTGCTGGCACTGGCTAGCGGGACGTCCCTTTGGCTTTATATGCGTCAAGGGCGCATCATCGTGGGTGCAAGAAGATACCCTGTGGCCCCGAATGCATCGTTCACACGCATACTTTTCACCGTCAATTATCACCATTGTGCAACCCAGCTTTTAGGTGAAATTCAAATATGTAGTGGTGAGGATGATCGACAACCTGCGGAGGTTTTGAAGGGAATCCTCACCGCAGGTACGATTAGTCACGCATGCACGGTCGGGCTTTCCAGTGTGGACTTTACCTAATAATGAGGCCTCAAGTGACCAGAATGGTGCGATTAGATGCTCAAAGATCTTTCCGGGAGCCTGCACAAGCGAATTGACTGTTTGGATTGACGGATCCTGCGGTAAGCTCACTTGAATCACGTTTTTTTGGGGGGAAGAGCTTCCTGCATGTGCATGCATACGTACGTGTTTAGGGTCCCAGCTCATCTCTGCTCGTGGAGATATGCCTGCCAAGACGACGAGGCGTCAGTCCTCTACTTTTTATATGAAGATTGCAAAGTGCTCTTACACCTACATGCTTATCTACTGGAAGATATTTGTTGATCGCGATGTGTTTTGTGAAAATTTTTATGCTTCCCATTTTCTATATCGAATGCCTGAATGTCTGTATCACTGTGGTAACCACGGAGACTAATGCTGCATCCTGCACCCCCGCTTACGTGCCGCTTTTTGACAGCATGAATACACGTGACGTGATGCAAGTACCAATATCAGTGAAGATAACAACTTGTTGGGGTGATCACATGAAGAAGATGCCTGCTTCGATTAGCAGCTAAATCAGCTTCTCTGACCCGTTGATTCCTTTCCCCCGAGCTCGGGTGCCCACTGGCTGCCATAACCCTCAAGGGACTACCTTCAGCCTCACCCCGGCCACCTGCCTACATACTGCCTGCAACTCACTTCTCCGTTTTTTCCACGGCACTCGTCCACATGCATTGCACTTGCCTGGTCCTCACTCTGCTATAGTCTTAATAAAGCCCAAAACTCCCTGTTTCTTGTGCAATTGATGTATTAGAGAAAAACATTGGCTACGCCAAGAGCTTTCCTATGCTTAGACTAATTTTAGTTGAGGGGTGCGCGATTAGCTGCACATAGGTCTACTGACCTGTATGTAAAGAACACGGCTTTCGGTTCCACATATTCGGGCTAAAAACCCCATCACGGTCACTTTGATATAGCCTGCGTCCTTGAAACAGTATTCATAAGCTCCCGTCTATCTCAAATCTCTAAATTTTGCTTAGCAAACAGCCAAGACTCGTCACGGGGTATTTCTTGTCGCAAACCCAGATGCGATGCACGTCTTGTGCATATGCCTGAGTGCGTTCTTGGGAGACCATACGGCCCTAAAGATAGCACAAAAGTGGGGTGCAGTTTGAATTGTGCACAAAACACGGCCAAGCCAGCTCGGGCCCTGTGACCAGCTCCTGCACCCACGTGCTGTGTCTACTGGCTCATCGCTATCCTCACTAGGCTTTGCACGATAATGCACCCATAATTAGGATGGGCTGCATCCTGAGAGTATATGCTTGTTTCAGAGCGACAGACTGCTGCTTTTTCACGGGGGTTTCAGGCCGGGCCCTGTTCTACATATATTTTATCTGAGCAAGTCTTTTTCGGAGCAAGCCCAATGCTTGGCAGATAAGTTGTTAAAAACTTTGATACATTTCACTATAAATAGCGGTAATTCGGACGCATGGTTTTCTTAAATTGACGTCATTCTAGGCATCCCTTTGAAAAAAAAAGTTAAAGGATACATATTGCCTGCGGGCCGATTATGACGACTGACTAACCACCGATAGCGAAGCCCATGGCTCATTCAAGGCTCATTAGTCATGCACCGCCCGGAACTGGAACCTCGGTGCCCCAAAATCCCCATCTCGTCTAATCTGCGACCATGCGGGTTATCAGCGATAACAGTCAACAACAAGATCAGACTGATTTTCTAGAAAAACCTCAATAGCCTAGCGCATTAGCAGGTTACGTTAATTTAGGAGCATCATATCCAGCATCTGGTTACGGTTAGGCCGTTGAAACCCGTTTGAAGTTGCAATATCGCCTTACCAACCAGAGGGTGTTAATGGGGGGGTCTAAGATGTAACAGCTACATTGGAACTTTTTGTCAAAAGAAGTCTCTCCATTGCATCCAACTCCTCCTCCTCCTCCTCCATGTCCGACTCGTCAGTGCGGCTGCTAACTCTCAACTGCTGGGGGCTATTTGCGGTCTCCAAGCTGCGTGAAGAGCGTATCAAGGAGATCTCAAAGCGGCTCGCTAACGCGGCGCCCGACTATGACCTGATCATTCTGCAAGAGCTGTGGGTCGAAAGCGACTACCAGATTGTCCGTCAAGCGATTCAATCGCAGTTCCCTCACAATAAGCGGTTCTACTCTGGCATCCTTGCCGGCCCCGGGCTGGCGGTGTTCTCCCGGTGGCCAATCGAGTCGAGCTGGCTGTTTAGATTCCCTATAAATGGTCGACCGAGCGCATTCTGGCGCGGTGATTGGTTTGTAGGTAAAGCGTGCGGCTCGGTGGTTGTTGCGCACCCCTCGGGCGCTAAGATCGAGGTCCTCAATGCCCATTTCCACGCTCCATATGGCCCCGGTGACGCCAACTATACCTGCCATCGGGCTGCCCAAGCGTGGGAAATGAGCAGAATTGCCCGCCGCGCTGCTCTCATGGGCCACGTGGTGTTTGTTGCCGGCGATCTCAACTCTGTTCCTGGTTCCCCCCACTATGAGCTGTTTGGACAGGAAGGTGGGCTCGATGATGCGTGGGTGGCTCTTCGCGGTGAGTTTGATGGCGATATTGCAAGCTTAAGCCCCGAAGATCAAATCCAGATCGCGGGCGTCACAGCAGATTCTCGCCTCAATACCTGGCGTGAGAACCATGCGCCGCACCGGGCCAAACGCCTAGACTATATCTTTTTCGATCCTAATCGGGCAGTTCCTGTTGATGTGAGGGTAGCAATGACTGAGAAAACCCCCGTTATCGGTAGCGTGAGTGATCATTTCGGGCTCACTGCCACTTTTAACCTCACCACCGACGCACCCTATCGCCGGGAATCCAAAGTGGACCACCTCGAGCGTAAACGAGTCTACGATGAGCTTATTTCAATCATTGAAAAGTACGAGCCGGTGGCAAAGTGGCAAGCGACCTGGCGCAATGCCCATTTCTGGCTCAGCATCGCCGCCCTCGTGGGTCTGCTGGTAGGCGTGTGGTGGGCCGGCGAACATAACCGTGGAGGCTACGTAGGGTTCATTTTCATTCTTGCTGCTACTCTCATAACTGCTACGGGTCTAACCAACGGGTTTATTGGGTTTTTATTCGGCCGCAATGAGCAGCGTGCGCTTAAAGAGTTTGAGGATGAGGTTTGGCTGGCCAAGAAAGCTCTGTAGCCGCTAATTTGCATATTTAGCTATATTTATATACAAAACTGTAAAATGTGGGCTACTACTGTGCTTGTCTAGCCAACTGCCGCCGCCGCCGCCGCCGCCCACTACTGAGAGGAAACGCGCTTGACCTCCTCCAGGAACTTGCCAACCTTTTCGGGTTTCATGAAAGGATGGGTTCCGTGTCCAAAGTTACAGATATATCCCTGCTTGCCGCCGTCAAAGTCAGCAATCATCTCCTCTACCTTGCGGGTGATTGTCTCGTCGTTGCCATACATGACACCGGGGTCCAAGTTGCCCTGGACGATCTTGCGGCCATTGACTTGTTTAAGGAGCTCTTTAGGGTCATGCAGCCAGTCTACACCAATAGTATCGTAGTTTGTATTGCAGAGATCTTCAATAGCGTACCACGCACCCTTGGCAAAAATGGTCACGGGGACCCGCTCCAAGCCAAGCTCTTGCAACCGTTTGGGCAAGTTATCGGCAATATAGTTGAGGTATGGCAGGCTAAACTCACGCCACTCGCGGGGCCCCAGTTCTCCGGCCCAAGAATCAAAGACCTGAACAATCTGGGCACCGGCCTCGATTTGGCGGGCCAAAAACTCGGTGCAGGTCTCTGCCAGCAGCTGCAGCAGTTTATGGCACTCGTTCTGGTAGGAGTAGATCCATTCTCTGACAAACCGGTACATCTTGGAACCGCCTCCCTCAATCATGTACACCATCAGGGTCCAGGGGGCACCCACAAACCCAAAGAGGGGTACGCGGCCATCGAGACGCTCGCGTGTAAGAGTGATTGCCTTGAAGGACCAATCGAGGCTCTTGGTGACATCGGGCTTCCACTCGAGTTTCTCAAGATCCTCCACTTTCCGCAAAGGGTCGGGGAAGTGAGGGCCGACGCCTTCCTTCATTTCGACCTGCATACCAAGGGCCTGGGGGACCACCAAGATATCATTGAAGATAATGGCAGCGTCCAAAAGACCCGGGAAGTGGTCGATGGGCTGAATTGTAATGGTGGCGGCCTTCTCAGGATTGCGAACCAGTGCGAAAAAGTCGTCCTTGCCCTTGAACTCATTGTACTCGGGGAGGTACCTGCCGGCCTGACGCATAATCCATACAGGAGATCTCTCAACCTTCTCGCCACGAGCGGCTCTTAGGATCAGATCGTTCTTCAACGGAGCAAATGGCATGACTGTACGTTCAGTGGTCCAGGAGGAGTAGAGAGGGAGCAGGGAGGGGCTGTCGTACCACACTAAGAACCCCTATAATCAACACTAGAGATTAAAAGACAAAGAAATACCTAAACAATATAAACACTCGAGGGGCAGTACCCCACATTTTGGGTTTGACGACCGTCAACCACTTAAGCCCCAGCTGCAAAGGGTCGTCAAGTACTATGTTTACTGGTATCGTAGAAGCGGTTGGAACTGTTTCCAAGCTCGATCAGCTCGATAAATCCGCAAGCGGTGGCAACGGTGTGAGCCTCACAATCACCGGTGCCAAGGAGATCCTCGGTGACTGCCATTTGGGCGACTCCATTGCCGTAAACGGGGTCTGCTTGACCGTCACTGAGTTTGATGAAGACTCTTTCAAAGTAGGAATTGCTCCCGAGACCCTCGACCGTACTGATTTGGGCGCTCTTGTCGAGTCTTCACGGGTGAACCTCGAGCGAGCAGTCTCAGGGCACGTACGGTTCGGAGGCCACTTTGTCCAGGGCCATGTCGATACAGTAGCTGAGATTGTTGATCTCACAAAAGACGGGAACTCGCTCCGGATCACTTTCCAGCCCCGCGACCCTAAAGTCCTCGTTTACATTGTAGAGAAAGGATTCATTGCCCTGGACGGTACCTCTCTAACAATCACCGCGGTCGATGACGAGGCCGGCACTTTTAGCGTTATGCTGATTGCGTACACCCAGGAAAAAGTAGTAATATCCAGTAAAAAGGTCGGCGAGAAGATCAACGTGGAGGTCGATTTGATGGGCAAGCTGGTCGAGAAGCAGGTCAAGGCAGCTCTGAGCACGGGCAACATTGAGAGATTTTTGAGTAAATAATATTTAGATTATGTGGATTTTGTATTATATATGCTAACAAGCTTGCCGTTACTCGCCTAGAGCTTTCTCGCAAACCCAAACAGTGCCAGACCAATCACGGCAACAACACCGCTTACCACCACAGGGATGGCAAACTGGTCTGGTTTGTACCATACCAGCGTCAAGCACTGCGTTAGGCAATCAAGCACTCGTAAAGCGTGCACCTCTGCTTTACGAAACAGTACCAGCACTGCCTTGTCATTAACGAGATCTTCAATGTACCACTGGGCACTTTGATCAAGTACATGCAGATTGTAGCGCGTAACAATAATGCATATCGCGATAGCATACTCGCACCACGGGTAATTGTACCACACCATCCACCCCACACTAGCGATTGTCGCTACATCAATGCACAGAGCCGCAAGCCAGCCATAAGCATATGGGAGCATGTACGCTGCTATTTGGAGCGAAATGAACCCGCCAACTACTGGAGCAGGCATTTGTTTGGTGTTTAAAAAGTAAAACAAAAACTGAGGCCCCACACAGACAAGAGTACTTTTCAAGAGAATGACTCCCAGAGCACAAAGCACTGGTTTGGGTTTAATAAAAATGTACTGCACCACTTTGCGAGCGGTTATCCCTGGAATAATGGACCCCATGTTGGCAGTGAACGGGTCCGTCTGAGGAGGCCGCGGGACACTCAGGGCATAGCACGTCGAGTACAATTGGAACATGAGCCAAAGCTCTACAATGAGCGAGAGCCCCAATGCAAACTGTAGGACTTTGAGCGTATTTTGAACCCCTAACCAGTAGATAAGACCACCGGCAACCAGAGGCCCCACCATTGACGACGCTAACGAAACGAGCTTCAGGTGGCCAACAATGGTATCGCATACGCCACTCTGTTCATTGGACATGATGTGTGTCCAATCATTCTCAATTGCAATCAATTGGGTGCTGGTCCCGACCCTACCAATAACAATCAGGGCCACGATTAGAGCCAAAGCCAGGTTCCGGAGAACGCCGTCGATACGGAACGTTGATACATAACTGAGCAGTATCGACGCAAATATGAGCGAGAGACGGTGCTGGATGATTGTGTTGCGCATCAACCTGAACCGAGGATGCCGCAGCACTCGTTGTCGGGCCATTTTATCAATCAGAGGCCCAAAAACAGCAAACGCAGCAGCATAAATACTGACCATAATGTAGTTTTTGCTATAGCAGAGCGCTATCAGCATGGGGCATGCGGCTTCCCATGTACGAGATAGAAACACCCCGAGGGTGTATAGCGAATAAATCAAGTGGATCTGAACCGATGTGGGGAACTTCTGGACCTCGTAGTTGTAGTCGTCATCATCAATAGGAGGGTCAGCAGCTACACCGTCCACTAATAATGGTCTATCCATGTTTTGGTTGCCCCTTTAGGTGATGATAGGAGCCTGCAGACCATATCGGTTGGAGGCCATGGGGAGGAGGGCCACACACTTTTGCAGACAGGCTGCAAGTTGCTAGTTTGCCAGTTGAATCAGAGTTTTGGAATCATCGTTCCCGAGCAAGGCAAACACCTCCACACACCTCCCTCCTAGTCCAAACACATCATCACTCCCACCCTTCTTGACATGAGCACCCCTGCAAAAGAACTTAACCAGGAAATACTCGATATCGCAAAGACATTGAGGCTCCCCGATACCGTGCATGAGAACCCAGAGTATCAAAAGATGGTTTCTGGCTGTGACTACCAAGCATGGGACCCGCAGCTAACTGAGGCACGGGCCATAGCTCATGACCGGGTTGAGGACTACAACACCATGCGGATCCGTGATTTCGGGACATTGGAAGAGTACGGTGCAGCCAAACTCAAGGCTTTTGGAGATCTCGTAGGGTCCAGCGGCAAGCCCGGTCTAGTGGAGTCGCCGTTACGAGTGGATTACGGCTTCAACACCAAGGTTGGCGACAACTTTTATGCGAATTTCGGGCTTTGTATCTTGGATTGCTCCCTGGTGGTCATCGGCAACAACGTCATGTGCGCACCCAATGTGAGCATCTGCACCGCCACGCACCCAATCAATGCCAAGGAACGGATCACCGGGTGCGAGTTTGCGCATCCCATTTATATTGAGGATAACGTGTGGATCGGTGCTGGCGCTATCATTTTGCCGGGGGTCAGAGTTGGCCGCAATGCCGTGGTGGCCGCTGGTGCAGTGGTTAGCCGCGACGTGGCCCCCAATACGATTGTTGCCGGTGTTCCTGCCAAGAAAATCAGGGATATCGACAACACCAACCTAGATTTAGACACCCCTGATCTGGATTAGGGATTGGCTGGATATGTACATCTACAGACGAAGCTAATTGTCGAAGCTGCTTGAGCTACTTGTCGGAGCTACTTGGGCTACTTGTTGAAGCTACATGAGCTACTTGGCGATAATCTACGGTTCTGCTCTCTTTTCCATCCCAACCCCCGACTATCCAAGCACCTTCCCATAAAGCCCCTACAGCCTCTGATGGTCCTTTCATAATCATGGAAAATTCAGACACTAAAATGGAGTCGGTTAGCGAATCTGTTGAGGAACAGCTCGCTAAAATCCAGGAGGAATCGGAGCTCCTCAAGCAGATGCAAGCGGACTTCACGCAGGCCCACGAGGAAGTCAAGGATAATAAGGAGGAGGTCGATGGCCGCAGTGTATATGTAGGAAACGTCGAGTACGCAGCCACAGCCGCCGATCTACAGAAACTGTTTGGTCCCTGCGGAAATATCAACCGCATTAATATTATGCTCGACAAGTACACCGGCAACCCCAAGGGGTTTGCCTACATTGAGTTTGAGGAGCCCTCGATGGTGACTGCAGCGCTTATGCTCAACGAAGCAGAATTACTAGGACGCCAGATCAAGGTCCTGCCGAAACGAACAAATGTACACGGCTACAACTCTAGAGGCAGAGGCGGTAGAGGCCGGTACCGCAACAGAGGAGGCTATCGTGGCCGTGGTCAGTACAGGCCGTACTAGGGATCTAGGAATAGCTTATTATCCACTCTAAAACTCAAGTCGACAGTATATGCCCCTGGCTTTTGATCCAGCACTTGAAAGGTATCATGAACGACGGTATTATGCGCGACGGTATAATGCACTCTAGGTTTGTATCTATATAAGTAAACACTATTATAATTAGAGGAATGTGGATGTGGATGTGAATGTTTTGGTCACAGGGCTAAGGAACATCTCCAGCGTCTCCAAAATCGTCCCCCGCCCATTCACCGCCGTAGTCTCACCACTTCATGGCCCTTGTGGCCTAGCGGATCTCGCGACCAATATATGTGAAACTCTCCAAGCTCATTGAAGCCTCGCGATCCGAAAGCAGCACCGGCAAACGAGTACACGTCTCGTGGCTTGAGAATCACAGAGGATGGCTGGACACAGTCAAACGTATACTTTTCATGGCGAAATGCATAGTCCTCAATCGTGAGGGTGCTCTCAGTGCAGTTTTCTACCTGCACCTCCACATTATCATCGACTCGTACCTCTGATCCCGGAGGGTACACCACTGCTTGGACGCGTGCGCGGGTTTTGATCACGGGCAGCACTTCAAATGAGAAAACCTTGTTGAGTGTGCGCAGATGTTCCCCATCATTATATTTGATCTGCACAGAGAGCACCCGGGGACCAGGGGTATCGAGCTCAAAGTCCAGCTTGCGGGTAACGGGCGAATCTGTAGTAAAAGTGATGTCGCTTTCCTCGAGAATCGCTTTTTTCGTGCTTTGGTGTTGCATTTCAACAACCAGATGCGCTTTTTCTGTGGCTGCTTCTGCAATCACCGACAACAAACACTGGAACCGCTCACCGGCAAAGCAGGGGCCAATAGTCTTTGGGAGCACCAATTCCTCGGTATATAGCGCCGGCTTATCAAACTGTGCAGGTTGGAGCTGTGGCCTGCCCAAACGGAGAACTTTGATCGATAGTTGATGGGGCTCGCTCATCCTGCTTGCCCTATGAACCCGGGGGTTTCTAAAGACCCTTGGGGGTGTCTATGAGATCGTGGCGTAAACGAGGCGTGAGGTTCGAGACTAGCTTGCACGAAAAAGTGTACCTGACAGGTATCAGTAAATCTAATTAGAGTTCGAAACTACCGGAAAACTTTCTCAAATCCCTGACAACTCTTTCCAATTAGCATCCCAAGCAAGGCACTTGCACTGATGGGGAGATCATCCAAGAGATGAGGGTAGATGAACCCACATCACACCCAAAACCCGCTTTCCGGTATCCGAATATCCCATTATAATCATATATATTACCAGAGTAGATATCTGCACATCAGAGATCTTACTCCATACCGCAATGGGGCACATCCAAAGCGACCGATGCTCAACCGTAACTTCACGATATCCTCTCAAAATACAGCTCTATATAAACCCTTGTGCGATAAATCTGATCCAAACTTTTGACTACACGAATCTATCGATACTCGTCCGACCTCGGGTGCGGACATAGACTCTAGGGTAAGGGCCGGTGCATAATGCACTAATTTACATTGGTTGCAAGTGCGGGGAGCCAGCTCTCTTTTATAACGTGCGGGGCAAACGGGGCCGCTCGCTGCGATAGCTTGATCAGTACACTGGTCTAACATTAGAGGGTTTGATCTGCCATGGCCGGCCCGTGTGTGGTGTTGTGCCTGTATACATCGGCACTATCGTGGAGGGATTTTAGTGCGCGCATGCATGCTGCGTTCAAGTAATTATAGAAATAACTAGTGTATCTGTGCAGCCCTACGAGCAAATCAGCGGCCTCGAGCCGCGTTTTTTAGGTGATGTTCTTTCTTCCATGCACATTTTTGCACCGGATCAGATTGGACCGCATGTGAATGCGGCTTGCATGGAAATTTCAGATCAGCGGAGAGGATCCTCCACCTTTACACGTGAAATTTGTGTGTGCCGGCCAAATACCACACTGATTCAGAAATGTTTATGGTCCGTTCATGTAGAGTTTAGTGTCCTAGGACCTAATCGTGCTGCCACATGATAGTGAACCCCACACACCCTGCAATGCCACGCATTTCTTTTTCCTGCTGACATAAGTAATCTGGGGAAGCTCGTTTGGCAAAGTTGGGAGGCTTGGCTCATTCAGACCTGTTCCATGCAGGGAACCGCAGCAGCCCAGCTCACATATCTTGGCGAAAAAAAAAACTTCTAAACTGCACTCTGGTTCGATTAGTGCCATCTCGCCTCTAGATGTGTGTTCGGCTTGTTGTCGGCTAGCGAAAATTATCGCCCCGTCATGCACGCAGTCTTGAACTGAATCATGCATGCGCATATGCATATGCAAGGTGCCAGAGTGACCACTTTATAAAGAAGCGCGCGTCCGGGGATCGAGCGTCCCTGCTCCGTACTCGCCAACACATTTATCCATAATGGCTCTCTTTCTCGAAACCCGCGATATGTTCCCCTCCTTTAGAGAATCGGCCCTCAGAAGTAGTGCTCCTCCCCAGCCGCTCGAACCCAATGTCACTGTCTCGGCATCCTCTCTGCTCTATCCTGATACCGCTATGCGCAGTGCCTGGCGTCTACGCCGTCGCAGCTCGACCCCAATTACTCCGTACACCCGCGCCAGAGTCAACACTCCTCCCCCGTCGAGCCCCGCATCCCGTAGCAGCAGTACATTTTCTTGTGCCAGCCCCCCCGTCACAACCAGTTTGCCCGCACCGCAAAGAATCCCTCCTCCTGTCGAGCCGATTAGCATATCTTTTGCCCCCTGCGCTGCCGTAGCCGCCCCGGTGTACACGTACCCTACACCGCCCCATGAGGCTACACCTATGCATATGTACCTTGAAAAGTACCGTCTAGGGGGCATGAGCGAGGTCAATGTCAGTGTCAAGCCCCAGCAGCCCGTTGAAAACCAGCACCAGCACCAGCACCAGCCCCTGAAATCGCCCCTGAGCCCTCCAGGAAGCCCCGATATCTGCTCTGCTGAGCCTGTAAAAGTATGCATCAGCTGCAAATCCTCGCAATCTCCCTGCTGGAGACCCAGCTGGAGCCAAAGCGCCGGCCAGCTGTGTAATAGCTGTGGCCTCAGGTACAAGAAAACCGGTGCTCGCTGTATTGCATCACACTGTGGTAAAATCCCTTCAAAGGGAGAATGGTCCACAATGAACAAAAACGCTAGTCAGGACTCTAATGGACAGCTCCAATACTCGTGCCTGCAGTGCAGCAGTGCCGTCGAGCTGCGAGTATAAGATAGCTTTAATGCCCAACATAGAATATTTATTTTATTTTTGATCACTCTATTTTTTTCGCACCCTAATTGATTTTCTTTGCACCCTTATCTCAAGAGCCTGCAGCCCCGTGCAGCGTCTCATGCACTCTCGCTACTCTGCGGGGCCAGGTCTACCCGAGACACAATAGTTGTTTTTTCCTCGACAGAAAACACGGTTTTTTCATATACATTACAATTAAACGTCTCGGGCATGGATGCAATGTGCCCACATTCTTGACGCATATACGCATCGTGTTTCACTGATCTCGCTTGTTGCGTTTTTGTTGGCAGTACTTAAAATAACGTCGACTCATTCCGGAGACTTCTCGCAGTTCCCCTTGGAGATAACCCGATGCCACACCAGGGGAACACCACTCCTATCGATTTATCCCGATTCCCCCAAATTAGCCCAGAGGGTCAGACACATGTACCTGCAAACAACTTAGTTGGTTAGGCATACACCTGCATATTTCGCCGTGTCGCTTCTCTAAGCAATATAATCGGTGTTGCTATTCGTTGGTGTTGCTACAAAACTAGCGTGGCCTATCACCTGCACTGAAGATCACCCCAGTAATCACTGGCTGTCCGACTGGCCGATTCACAAGGCAATACTATCATACATGCATTTTGATGCGCTACACCAATCCCTATGAGTCACGTGGGGATTGGCGAGACATATGGCATCTGGACTGTGGCATCTGGCCTGTGGCATCTGGCCTGTAGAACCTGGCTACAAGTCTATAGATATGAATAATGCTAGTCATATTACTCGACATACAAGTAAATTAGATTGTGTACTGCGAATATTGTGGGCATAAAGTTCGCAGGCCTGGGGTGACCTCACTCTCAGATCTACAGAATGGGGTCCTTTGCTTCAGGAGTGGCACGATATAGATCTAGATCGATATTCCAGGATAAGTGTTGCGTGCAACTTGGCGTGTAACTGTGTACCTGGGCTGGACACATGCTGCCTGCCTGATCTAACTGATCCCAAGGTCGCTCATAGCCCAAAGCACTACACGCCCCAAGAACCATTCTACATTTATCCAACACTAAATACTAAATACTGCCCCCCGCATTCTGTATACATCCACGCCCTGGTCCCCATCTCCTTCTCTTGATCGCGTAATGGAGGAAGGACATGTAGCGCGCCTAAATCCTCACGCTCCGGTGCTGGGGTTCCAGCTCTACGATATAAATTCCGGCGAAAGACATGTAGAGCTGCCGCCTCTTCGAAAAGACCAGGAAAAACTCATTTTCAGCGACATGATCCTGGTAATTGTGTGTGGTCGTGCCAACCATCTACGGCGGTACTATGACCGCGACACGGGCCGGTATGCATTTCGTGCGGCGGGGCCAATAGACGCCACGCTGAATGATATAATTGAGCCTCTACTGAACCTTGCCAGTGACCACTTGCTGGTAAAAGAGTACGCAGGGGCTCTGTCTGCTCTAAACCAGGGACGCGTGAACCAGGCATTGGGTGCCCAGTTCTCCTTGCTGTGCAAACAACTAGTAGGAACGTGCTGTCAGGTGGAAGCAGACTCACAAGGCCGCCACAGCCTCCAAGATCTGGTGCTGTCCATGGGCACGCTGATCCGCAAGTTTGAGCACACAGCTACCCTTGTTTACGAGCTTAGAGAGGCCAAAACTCGCGGTGGAGCTATCCTGCATCTTTTGAGCTGCCGTCTAGAGGCTCTACGCGGGTCTACTCTTGCCCGCGACCTGTTTACGTCTTTTATCGACGCTGCCTCTCGGCCATTTCTCAAAATGCTCACCAGCTGGATCTACCATGGTAATATCGACGACCCCTTCAACGAGTTTATGGTCCAAGTCCGGTCTAAATCTCCATTTTTATCCCAGGACTGGGACAAGTACTATATCAACGATTCCTTACTTCCGCTGGAACTGAGCTCTTCGGATATTTACAATCAGGTTTTACTTGCGGGCAAGTACCTTGAAGTGATATCTGAATGCAAGCATAGGTCGGAAGACATTGATCATCTAGAGGCTCCCCATTCACTTCTCGATAAGTCACTACTAGTGGTTGTGTCGCAGGCATACCGGCTGGCCAACCAGCGCCTCTTGGAATTGCTGTGGTCTTCAAATCTAGAACAGCGGCTAATTGAGTTTAAGCACACATTTTTCCTCGATAACAGCGACTTTTTGCCGACGTTTCTCGACACGGTTCAACGGGATCTCTCGAAACCGGCCGCCAAAGTTAGCGTAGAGAAGTTACAGTATGCGCTTGATATCGCTATTCAGCAGCCAGGGTCCATCTCGAGTGAGCAGCACCTTGACGATTTGAGGGTCTCTCTGGCTAGCACAGGGCTCGTTGACGAGCTGCTGGGTATCGCCAGCGTTTCAGGTGTTACCGTCGCTCAGTTGGAGGAACTGGGGGACAAAGCACTAGCCCAGTCCAATACGGTCGAGGAACGGTCCAGCCTCAACACTCTGCAAGCCCTGCAACTTGACTTTGAGATCCCGTTCCCTCAAGACCTCGTCATATCTCGTAGTGCAGTCTTTCGCTACCAGTTTCTGTTTCGGTTATTTCTGACTCTCAGAACCGCAGTTCATTCACTTGGCGAAGCCTGGTTAATGGTCAACAAGGCACCGTGCTGGCGCCAGGTGTCGCGAATCCCAGAGGTGGAAGAGTTCAAGCGCAAGGCCCGTGAGCTACTTAATCGCATCTACAAGCTATTCCAAGAATTGCTATACTACTGTACTACGGATGTTATCGAGAGCAGATGGCGCTCCTTCTCCAAAGAGATGCGTAGCTGTACTACAGTTGATGCCCTGCAACAGCACCATCTAGGGTTTCTCGACAAGTGCCTCAAAGAATGCTTACTTACAAGACCAAATCTGCTCAAATGCCAATCAAAACTATTCAAAATGAGCCGCATGTATGCCAGTTTTCTCGGCAATCACGAAACCTCGCTCGCTATTGTTGATCCCGACCTGGGCGAGTGCAATGTAAATGAGTTTGACGAGGTTAGTTCCGAAGATATGATGGATTTTATGAACAAAACCTTGGCACAGTATACGCGTGCTTCCAACAAATATATCCAGTCATTTACTGATGAACTAGGCGCAGCTACAGTAAACGATAATGCGGTCCTAAGGTCCTTATTGGCATGGCTAGAGGCCGAGTATTGATTGGCACTGTCCGAATATGGTGGTCAATATATCAGCCACCACAAGTTCCCACCGGCATTTCTGGGGACTCGTAAATTTCATTTAATTAGCATCCACCTCAAGAGCATCCACCTCAAGAGCATCCACCTCAAGAGCATCCTTCACTTTAGCATCCACCCCATCTATACGTCCACCCTTTGTATGTATTCGCCACACGGTTCGCCACACGGTTCGCACACCTCTTTCCACAATGAGCAGCTTCGCGGTGGGCCTGCTGTTTGGGCAAATGAGCGTTTTGCTGGTTTTAGGTATAGTTGTTAGATTTTTCCTATTCGCAGATGGTCATACACTTAAATCGCACATCCCACGGAGACCCGAGGTTCATGTCACGCCCGCAGAGACTGCTTCCACGGACTCACTCCTGGAGCAAACCTACTATGATGTTCAGACACATGCTCCCGAGAGTATGGACTGGTTCACGGTTCTGATTGCCCTTGTAGTGCGTGCAATGCGTGAACAAGCCGCCGCTGGAGACCAATTGCTGCTGATACTCAATGAGATTGTAAACAGCGAGAAGATCCCCACATTTGTCGGGGGCATCAAGATAACGGAACTCCATTTGGGGTCGGATTACCCGCTTTTGAGCAACTGTAAAGTAGTGCAAGCGGGAGAGGCCCTCGAGGTTCAATTCGATGTTGACCTCAAAGACCAAATCACGCTTGGGATTGACACCCAGCTGCTGCTAAGTTACCCGAAACCGATGCTGGCCAGCTTACCTGTCTCTGGCAGTGTATCGCTTGTGAACTTCTCGGGCAGAATCCGCCTGAGTCTCGAGACCCAAGAGAGCAACTCCTTCCTGTCAGTCTCCATTGATCCCACCTACAATATGGAGTTCAAGGTAGAGAGCCTAATTGGATCTCGTGCGCAGCTCCAAAACGTGCCGAAAATCGGTCAGTTGATTGAGAGCGGCCTGCGTAAAATAGTCGCCGATCGGGTGGTCGCACCCAAGTCCCAAAAAATCAAACTCCCGAAAATCCAATCAGGATCGAAATCCCCGGACGACACAGAGGTGGCTCCTGCCCCTGCTGCTACCCCTGCTCCCGCTACTCCTGCCCGCAGCGCCTCCTCTTGCAATCTTTCTGGGATCGGCGCGGGCGCTTCATTCACCACTGGTAGTGACCGATCCTACTATAAGGTACCCACCCATAGAGCCAGCCGCGAAAGCATAGTGGGCTAGGCGAGGCTACCTGCCACAACTAGTAAGTTATGTACACTAAAATAATTTAAAACTAAAAGCACGCCCTGGCACGCTCAGAGCTGGGCGCCCTTCTCAAACCAATACTGTATGCCAATATCTGCCAAGTTGAGGTTGAGGCCCGTAACGACATCCAGAACTGAGCTTCTAATGTACCTTCTCTCGCGCAAAGTGAGGTCATTATAAGCCTCGGGAACCATTTGATTGACTTGGTTCAGCCACCACCTGAAACTCTCCTGGCTACATAGATCAGGGAGCGCCCAAACTAATGTTGTTGCGTATACCGCCCGCAGAGTAGGAGGCCGTTCACCGGTTTGCGGGAATGCAGATTCAGGGACAGGCGCGCCAGGGATACTTGCCTTGCCCAGTTCAAACAGTCTCTCGAGAATATAGTTGTGAATAGATGTGGGGCGCACAAAAGGCTGGCTCAATGCCCCTGTGACTCGACTGATTGCGAGCCTAAACTGGTCCCATGTGAGAATAGACGGGTACAGGCTGATGACCTCGTTGAAGTACGCCACAACATTTTGGTCGGCCTTTTCGGCAGAGATGTTGCGGGAGTGCGCGCTGTTGCCCAAACTGAGGTATTCAAGCATAAACGAATGCGCCGATTCGAGCAGCGCACGGGTATCACTGCCGCTGCCCATCCCCTCGACCGGTTTAATGTAGAGCTTTACACATGGAAGAACATATGCCTCTAGCACGTCGTGCTCCAACTTTGGCAGTACCCGCTCGCATAGGTCAATAAAGAAAAGCAGCTCGCCCCGGTCCACAGTGTTGAGTGGTGATTTGTGTTTCCAGTTGGCCAGTTCAATAACGCTTTGGTTTGCATACGAGCGAGGCGACTCGAGCAAAACGTCAACACACATGTTCAGGGTAAATTCGTAGGCCTCGAACTTTCCACCGGTCTCTTCGATAACAAACCCAAGAACCTGGAGAATGAGCAGGGATTTTTGGCTCAATACGCCTGCATCTAGTCGCTTATTGTGTAGAATTTGGTTGCACAACCCTTGTAGCTGCAGGGAAACTCCAAACAGCAGGGTCTTGTATGGCGCAGTATTCTCGTTGTTTGTGTAGTTTCCAACTGCTTGGCAGACAAACTGGTAGCATCGTTGCAAGAATGGCTCGAGCACCCGCAAGCAAACCAAACATTTCGCGACGAGCTGCGAGTATGCGCCGAAATCGGCAAAAACAGGACCCTGGAGCAGGCCTTTGAAGTCTGCCGGGTAAACGAGGTCTAGGAGGTATGCCCAGTAAAAATCGAGCGGCACTTTTTCTATCTCCTGTTGCCCAAATACCCATTGAGACTTTGAGAGGCACACCGTTGTGAGGGTCGGCACCAAGAGGTCATCCAAAGAGGGACCTCCTCGGGCGTTTTGCGCAATGTATTTGGCATTACGAACGATTCCCTTCTTAATGAATTGCTCATTTGGTGGTTTTGCCAGCGCTAAGCCGCTCAAAATCGCCAATCCAGGCAGTAGCGGGAGGCCAGTAGCGTGGCGGGCCACCGCATGAAAGTAGTCCTCTACTGGTATCGTTGGATTGGAGATCTCCTTTTTCCGGTTAGACGCAGCGGTAATACCGTCTACAAAGAGGCCCACCGACTCCACCGAGCCAAATATCTCGCTGTTTTTGCCGGCCTCGGTTAGCACGAGGTTCAAATTGAGCACATTCTTGATGAATGGCAACACGCTAGCTACTTGACGGATTAATCCGTTTGTATCGTGATGATTTGACCGTAGTAGGTACACAATCGATTCAATATGGGGCTCCAGGTACATGTGATGAGGTGAGCCTTTTCAATTTGTGGGGTATGTAGGTCAGTAGTGGATGGAGCTTAATAGGCATAATTGAATAGCTACATGGTTAGATAAATAGATACGTGATAGCCACATATTAAATAGCTACATGATTAAATACTTTTTCTAGTCTAGGGACCTAATAGAAATCTAGAGACCTACTATCTCAAACATAGCGAAGCATCAGGCTGCCAAAAGCCCATCCCAACACACCTTTGAGTATACTTCCTTGCGAGAACATAATATTAGGAGCCAGCAGCAGCAGCAACATCTTATCTGTGAACGTGCCGACCCCCTCGAGTTTATAGTAAAAGCAAGCCGGCACTAAATTCCAGTATGCAGTGACCAGCCCCGCCAGTAGAGCAGAGGATCCTGAGCTGACCTCAATGTCGCTGATAGGGCTCAGTAACCCTAGCACAATGGGCAAAGCAATTGCAGCTGACGACCACACGCCAGCAACGAGCCTTGTGAACTTACCGGTTCCAAGGAACCGTTCGACCACTCGCAGCTCATAAAGCAGTTCTGCAGCCACAAACGCATTCACCTGGTCGGTAAAAATCGTGGAATTCAAAACAACGCGGTACCATTGGTGCCAGGGAACAAGGTACGGGTTCGCCCGCAGAGTGAACAAGTACTGAACATTGAGCAGACTTGAGGCAACTGGTGCAATGATTGTACCAAGACACAGTGCTTTGCTAAGTGGTGCATCCCTGAAACCAGTAGGAGTGTTGGTGAACATTGAGTATATATGCAAAGAGACCGATCAAAGGGGTGGGGTGGGGGGGTCTGGTAAAGGGTCTGGATAAAGTTACTGAAGAGGCAAGCTTACACCCAATGGCTAGACAATACATTCTCGAGAATCAAGCCGGTTTACTACAAAAAGCACTGGAAGCCGATGCCAAGCAAGCCACAAAGGTCGACGAAGATGGCCGTACCCTCATTTTCTGGGCAGTTTCGCAAAATAGCCCCGAGATGGTAGCTCAGCTGCTGGAAATACCCCAGGATCTGAGCATCGTCGACAATGCCGGTTGGACAGTGTTGCACATTGCCGCTGCAATTGGCAATCCAAAAGTACTTGAGCAGCTCTTAAGTGTCTCATCTCATCCTCCAATTGATGCCAAGACCAATGGTGGCCAAACAGCCCTGCAGCTGGCCGTCTCCAAGCAACACTTTGATGTGGTGGACACGCTTCTCAAGCTCAATGCAAACTTCAAATCAAAGGATAAACAAGGCAAGACGGCGCTCCAGCGTGCAGCGGCGATCGGATCTCCAAAAATGGTCGAAAGGCTCCTGAATGCGGGCGCTCCTATCAACGCTACCGACTCCAATGGCTGGACTGCGCTCCACGATGCTATCGCAGAAGGAAACACGGATGCAGCAGTTTTGCTAATAAAGCGCGGTGCAAATACTGATGCCGAAAATAACGAGGACAGGAAGCCTGTGCACGTAGCACCCAACCTGGACTATGCTACCGAAATGGACGCACTCATAAAAGAGCTCAGGGAGAACGAATAAGACCATGAATTTTATACTTTTCATTATCGTAGATTAAATAAATAAATAACTATTCCCACGCATAGACCTGCTGACGTAGGTAGTTACGCACCGCCAGGTTGATTGGTAGTGATTGGAGCGACTCCAATAGAGCATCGTTTCTATCAGCGCGCGGCTGTGTTGCCTCAAGAGCAATGGGGACAATTCGGTACTCGACTCCGCTAAAGTCTTGCGAGATACTCAAAACGTCCTCTCCCTTTATCCAGTAGAGCGGTAGATCGTGAAATTTGGAGAGCTCTTGCTCTTTTTCGGCAGGAGTGCAGTCTGGGGGGCAGACCCATGAGCAAATGAATTCCCACAATGAGCGTTTTTCCGCTTTGGTGACGAGAGTTTTGACGAGATCCGGGTACTTGCTGTGCAAACACACGCCAAATAGGGCACCCACCTGGATATCAAGAGCCTGGAACTTTGCCGGTTCTCGGTCAAAGTGGGCTTGGGCTGTGCCAGCCCCTCCAGAGCTACTACGGTGCACGAAAAGAGGACCGACTTCTTGAGGCATGCCAGTACAGGCCAACCGCTGCAAAATAAAGGGTAACTTGGCGAGCTGGCCAAGCGACTCTTGAGAAATAGCGTTCTGCGAGCTGGTCACGGCGGTGGCAGAAGCACCAGCAGCAGCAGCAGCAGCAGCAGCAGGAGCAGGAGCAGGAGCAGGAGCACTGGCAGCGCTAGGGGATGCCCCTGGGGCAGGAGCAGGTGGTGCCGGAAAAGTGTGCGTAGATGGAGACTCGCCAGAAGCGGTTATGCTTTTTTCGCTCTTGCGGCGCTTCTCTTCACTGTCAAGTTTTTGCAGCATCTGTGCCTCACGGGCTTTGCGCTCACGCTCACGTCTTGCCAAAAGCGCTTCAAAGGCCTTGCGCTCTTCGCTACGCTTTGCAACACGTTCAGCAACAGGTGCAGGTGCAGACGCAGCAGTGGACCCAGCGATCGTCGGGGACCTCGGAGAATGCGACGCCTCGCGAGCCCGGAAGGCGCGTGTATATGGCGAGTCTTGTGATACTGGCGCTTCAGATGCTTTGTCTTCGCCTTTGTCTGGTGCTTTGTCTTCGAAAGTGTCCATGGCATCGCTGGGTGCTTCATCATGAGCTTCTTTAAAAGACACATGGGGTTTGATGGGTTTTTCGGGCTCGTCCTTACTGGGGTCCTCGATCTCCATAGCACTAGTTTCGACCTCGTCATTGGATTGACCGTCATTGGATTGGCCGACATTGGATTGGCCGCCATTGGATTGACCGCCATTGGATTGACCGTCATTGGATTGGCCGTCATTGGATTGGCCGTCATTGGATTGGCCGTCATTGGATTGGCCGTCATTGGATTGACCGCCATTGGATTGACCGCCATTGACCTGGCTCGGCTCGGGAATCGGATCATTGGTCCGCTCCCCTCCTAAAAGCGTCTTTGCAGTATTCACAACCTCCTTTGCGGTATTCTCAATGGCGTCCTGTACTTGTTTCTCGGCCTCGGATACCTCAGCAACGGTATGTTTAACTGCCGTTTCAGTAGCACTTGCGACTTCGCGTAAGGCTCGACCAGCCCGATCAGTGATTGATTCAGGGACTGCTTCAGGGACTGCTTCAGGGACCTCCTTGGATTCGTTGGTGGCTTCCGTAACCTGTGGCCCATTAGATGTTTGAGCATCGCTCTCCCCATGGCTGTGGTGGGTTTCTGAACTCGCCTGAGCACTAATTACCTCCTCCTTCGGAATATCCTCTGCATCCTTTGTCTCAACTTCTTGGCGCTCGGGAGTGGTTTCGGGAGTCACCTTGACGGGCTTTGAGTTATCGTCACCTTGCATCTTTGTCTTGTCTTCAAGCACTCCGCCGCCGCCGCCGCCCTCGACCTTTTTATTTTCCTTGGACTTGGTGAATTTTAGGTTCTTGTAGTCTGAGAGGCTGAGGGTCTTTTTCCGTGCTCGCTCAGGCTCCTTGTGAAGCAGCTCCTTTGAGGGTTCTCTAGAGAGTTTGGGGCGACTCGTTGGTTCCTGTGCCGAAGGCTTGTGTTTCGGGTCCGATCCAGAGGGCTTGCGCTCCCCCGACGGTCTGCGCTCCCCCGAAGGTCTGCGCTCCCCCGAAGGTCTGCGCTCCCCCGAAGGTCTGCGCTCCCCCGAAGGTATGCGCTCCCCCGAAGGTCTGCGCTCCCCCGAGAGTCTGCGCTCTTCTTTGGCGTCCGAGTTGCCCCTTTCACGTGTCTTTTGCTGGAGTTTGCTCTTTTCGCGACGTTCACGACGGCTCCGGTAGGCGTCTGCCAAAATTTTGCGGACATCTGAGCCGGCTTTTTCGGCAATTTCGCCATATGAGCGGCCCAATCGATCACGCCAGGACAAACTGACATTGGCATCAACCAGCAGCTGCACTACCTTGGAGTGATTCTCCTGGATAGCGGCGGCGAGCGGCGTTATATTATTGAAAACGACATCACCGGGGCCAAATGCCAAGAGCATGCCCACGACATCAGCATGCCCCAACTTGGCAGACGCAACCACGGCCTCAGGGGTAGGCTGCCAGCCCAGCTGGAGCGCACTCCCAATATAAATAAGATCTCCACTAGACGCGCGGCTTATCAGCTCGCGCTGGCCTGCTCTAGAGCTGATATCGATGCCCTCTGTGTCCTTTGGCGGTCGGCTCATGGGCGCATCATTCGCGGTTCTTTTGTGCAGCCTTTTGAACTTCTTGGGCGGTTCCTCGATTTCTGTTTCGGTATCGGAGTCGGGAGGCTGCTCTGCAGGCTTCTTTAACGGCCCATAAAACACCTTTGGGTCCATGAAGGATATTCGTACTTTTGATTACCAAGCATGTGGGGGGTGGGAGCGATACTTGTAGGGGGGTGGTGCTATTGACAATGCCGCTGGCGAGCACAAATCTACAATCATAGATTTGAGTGCTGACTACCGTTTTGACCAAACTG
>JAKTWO010000070.1:0-27688 GCA_030582055.1 Wickerhamiella lipophila | reverse complement strand
ACATGAGCTTCGCACATTTGACATTGGTGACAAGAGGGATGGCATAGTCGACGGCCATACGACGAGTGCGGTAACCCCACCTGGTCCCCGTGGCAGCCCGAAGTAATTTGGCCAAAGTGCAGTGAACATAGCGATCATTGGCAAATCCCCACGAGGTGCAGGTTTGCTGTGAATAGAGTGCAAAAATGAGAGCTCAATTGGATTTATATAGTAATTGGTAGTTCAAAAGTACAGTAGGCCCATCCAGATCTAGCCGATAAAGGAGCGCGATCAGAAGGCGTGGTGGTGGGCAAAATTTCACGGGCAGTAGTATGCATCCTGCACGACATGCCACCCTAACCCTGAGATCAATGGGGTGTGTCGTCATCTATGAGATCCAATCGCTTTCAAGACAACACTGCCATTGTCAAGCGTCACCGTCCACTCGAGTTTCACTAGACAATCATGCGTTACTCCTCGATGCGTTTAGCAAGCCTGACCCGTCTCACCAGAGAACCATTCATAGACATCCCCTGTGAGGGAAGAGAACTCTTGAGCAATGCTATGCTCAATAAGGGATCTGCGTTCAGTGGTGAAGAAAGGCGTATCTTCAATCTGAATGGCCTTCTACCACAGATGGTCAATACCCTCGAAGAGCAGGTGGACCGTGCCTACAACCAGTTCCTCATGTACCCCACGGACCTGCTCCGCAACTCGTTTTGCGCTAGTCTCAAGGTCCAGAACGAGGTCTTGTTTTATGCCTTGATTCGCAAGTATCTCAAGCAAATGATGCGTATTATCTACACTCCCACCCAGGGTGATGCTATTGCGAGCTATTCTGAGCTTTTCCGCAAGCCCGAGGGGTGTTTTTTGAATATCAACTACCCCAACGACATTGATCGCCGCCTTGCACACTTTGGTAATAGTGAGGATATCGATTACATTGTAGTTACCGATGGTGAAGGGATCCTGGGTATCGGTGACCAGGGTGCTGGAGGAATCGGTATCTCGGTGTCCAAGCTAGCCCTCATGACTGTTTGCGCTGGTGTCCACCCTAATCGCGGTATCCCCGTTGTTTTGGATACCGGTACCAACAACCAGAGCCTCTTGGATAAACCCCTGTACATGGGCAATAAACATCCTCGTGTTCGTGGCGCTCGTTACGACGACTTTATTGATAAATTTATGCAGGCGGTCCAGCACCGGTTCCCCAAGGCTGTTGTCCACTTTGAGGATTTCGGTACTGCTAATGCTTATCGTTTGCTCGGAAAATACGAAAAGGAGTCTGCTGTCTTCAATGATGATATTCAGGGAACTGGTGCCGTCACTCTTTCCGCAATCAAGGGTGCCCTCCACGCCAAGGGTAGCCACATCAAGGATGCCCGCGTCTTGATTTACGGTGCTGGATCTGCCGGCTGTGGTGTCGCCGCCCAGCTTATTGATAACATGGGAACCTACCATATCGAGGCCACTGAGGCTCGCAAGGGCGTTTACATGATGGACCGCTACGGGCTCATCACTGACGGTCTCAGTGAGGACCAAATCAGCGAAACACAGAAGCTCTATGCCAAAAAGCATGAAGACTTTGAAGGTCTTGACACCAAATCTTTGCTCGAGATGGTGAAGACTATCAAGCCCGATATTCTTATTGGATGCTCCACCCAGCCAGGCGCCTTCACCAAGGAGGTCGTTCAGGAAATGGCCAAACATACCGATATGCCTGTAATTCTGCCGCTCTCTAACCCTACTCGTTTGCACGAGGCTACCCCCAAGGATCTGATTGAGTGGACTGATGGCAAAGTCTTTGTCGCCACTGGATCTCCCTTTGACCCAGTCGATGGCCGTCCCATTTCCGAGAATAATAACTGCTTGATCTTCCCCGGCATTGGTCTCGGCGCTGTCTTGGCCCGTGCGTCTCGCATCACCAAGGGCATGATTTCCGCCGCTATTGACCAGCTTGCAAGTCTAAGTCCAGTCCTCAACGACCCCACTGCTCCTTTACTTCCCGATATCAGTGGTATCGCCGATATCTCTGCCCGTATAGCCACCTCCGTCGTGTTGCGTGCTCAACAAGAAGGAGTTGCCACTGTTCTAGACGAGATGAGCCCCTGGGCTGAGGACTCGGTCGAGATCCCCGATACCTGGGACGAGTGTTATATATGGGTCCTTTCACAAATGTGGCAACCAGAATATCGCCGCTACCGCCGTCTTAAGAAGGTCAGTTAATTAATCTATCATCGTCACATCATTATAATCATAATTAGACACCTGATGCTAAAAAGTACAAATCTATCATTTGTCGTGATAGCTATACTGTTCACCTCAAGCAAAGCCAAACGTCATCCGCGTTGATGCTCTCGAGAGCGTCGCGCAGCTGTTTATGCTCAACAGCAATCACGGGCTTGAGAGTCCAGAGAATGCTGTCAAAGGTCTCGAAATCTAGTCGTGTATGTCTCAAAACCACCGCAAAGCATTTGCAGAGAGCATTTATCCACCGCTTTTCGGGCGAGAAATCTGGCCACTTGCGGCCGTAAAAGTTGGGGTCCCTAACGGTTAGGACCGTTTTTTTCCAGAGCTCTTCAATACGAGAGGTCATGAAGTCACCTGCACTGGCACATATCACGCCAATGGCATTTAATGCACTCTCGCAAACAAACACTTCTTCATCCCCAACCCGTGCGACTACAACCGGCCATATCGCGTTAATTTCGGGTAGGAACTCATTCTCATTATAGCTCAATACAGATATGCACTGCGACGCCACGCGCAAAATGCTCGATTGTAAAGCCGAGGATTCGTGAGTGAGAAACAGAGTGCACTTTTCGAAAATACGCTTGGCAATCATGTAAACCGGTTTCTCAATGGGGGAGTTCCATTCTTCGGATGGGTCCATTGGAGGCTCAAAATCATCTTTATCGCTTTCGTTGTCGCTGATAACGGGTTCCGCCTCGGGCATCTCCTGCCCGTCCCCCTCTGGCGGCGGAGGATTTTTCAGGAGATCAGCGTCCACCTCTGGTTTGCGCGCCAGCTCTATTTTCAGATCCTCTAATGTGAAAATGCCAGATTTGGAGGTGTGGGCGGGCTGTATTTGCGGCACGGTGGTACTGGTCATTACCTCAATAATAGCCGAGAGAGTGCTGAAGATTCCAGATACCAGCGCAGAATATCCATGGTACCGGTCGAGAATAATAAATAGTGAGCTGATAATATCATCAAGATAAATGACAATCTCACTGCCCGTCATGAGAATCAAGACGCCAAGCATCGTTAGAGTAGCAGGCGTGATATCCATGGTGTTGAGCTTCCCCGAGATTCCATCTAGTATATAGTCTTTATTGGATAATATGAGGCTCTTGACATCTTGGTAGCCGCATCCCTGAGCGATCTTGGCAAGTGAAGTCTTTGCCTCTGATATCACCAGCGAGTGGCCCGAGCCAAGCAGATCGACCACGGGGAAGAGCCCATCCACAAGGTGCTGCTCGAAATCCAGTTGGGGGATTAGCGCCAGCTCTCCGATAAGGTGCGTGTTGAGCGCCACAACGCTCGGGGTGACTTGCTTATCCTGGTAAAAGGAAGTGCTACTCTCCACAACAGAGTAACAATAGCTCAGATAGTCGCTCGCAATCTCGGTGGATTTGGTGCCTTTGAGTAGACACGTGGCTATCCAGAGGCTTTGTATTGAGCTGAGGCCGGATTCAGAGTCTAGCTGCTCCAGTAAAGATGCTAAAATAGAGGTTGCGTGTCTAGTAGAGCCTACCGCTTGCAGGAGCTCTTGCAATGCCTCCTGAGCACGTAAGTCAATACCCGTGCCTACCTGTAGGTCTTGTAGTGAGATCATCTCGTGTGGGTCGTGTCCGTTGATCAATTTCATGATTTTGTGTGTGTCAGGTGTATCCTTTTGCATTGCTTTATGGCTCTGCGTCAACGGAGGCAGACTCTCCTGGATCCGCAACATAAGCGCATCCGCAAACACCTGGCTGGGGTTCACCTGTATATATTTAGCCAGCGCATGCATTTGATGTACAGCTGATGATGGGTCATGGGAAGTGAGGCTCCAAGACAGCGAGTTGATGTATTCCAGCATTTTTGCATTAATTGCAGATTCATACTTTTGGGTTTGAAGAAAGTTTAGCTCTGATAAAGATACTTGTTGGTCTGCCGCCAGCAATATGTCTAGCAAGGCCCCTTGGCACAGCTCTAGAGAATCCCAGCATTTCGTGGCAACCTCGACCGCCATAGAGACGAGCGCTGCACGGACCTTAGCATTGAAGCTCCTCAAGTCCTTGGCCATCTTTGAGAGCATCTTTTCTACTTGTACGCTGGCATTTTTTGTCCAATCGCTGGGCACTGCTAACCCTGCCACCAAAAGCTTTGAAAGTACCTCAATTGCACAGACACGCGGGGCAGTATGCTTATATCCATACCCTCCAATAATAAAATTATTTAGCACAGAGGCTGTGTTAGGTAGAACCGCTTGGATATTGGGCACAACTGTAGAAAGCAATAGTGAGAGGTAAGTGAGCGCTGCCAGCTGATCCGCCTCTTGCGTCCCAATTTTAAGACCGTTCAGAGCTAAAACCACCATTCCGTGCACTTGAGGTCCTTGGATCTCTCTGCTGAAACCAAGCAGCTCGGCATCAGTAAAAATGGCGGCCAAGCAATTGAACCCAGCAGCTCGAACTTCTGAAGATGCAGTCGTGAGGGCTTCCTCAGGTTGCTGGCCTGCCTTGATTGGCGCCATAATGTACACACATACCGAAATGTATTGTTTAGCCATCTGCACCGAGAGAGAATTGCGCCACGGAAACTCGAAAAAAAATTCTAAAATCTTGAGTACAAGCTCTGTTTGACGATCGCCGAGCTTTTCTTTTTGGAGCATGTTGTATATTGGTACATTGACATAGTTTGCAATATCTGGTGGGAGCATTTTCTCATTGGCGGGGAGCTGCTCGAGGGAATCGTAGAGGGCTTGAAGGAGCCTTACCACAACCACAGAATTAGGATCAAATTGTGGGCTCGGAACATCGCAGCTAGATCGCAATTCTGCAGCTGCCTTCACTACCCTTTCCATGGTCTTGGATGGGGTGGTAGAGGGTGAGGGTGAAGGGGTGGGGGGGGGCAAAGATGAAGAGCACTCTTTAGATCAAGCAGCCCGCCAAGGGTAGATCGAGGTATTCAGATGGATAAGTGAGCTGTCTTTGTCTGATATTTTATGAGTGGCCGCGAGGTTATTTCTGGAACGAGCCTTATGCAGCTATTTGACAGTTTGTACCCCTGAGGCCCCTAGTGTGGGTCTTAACCACAAACACGGTCGATAAATAAATGAGCTATATATGAGCATCAAGCTGGTCTGATCACGGCTCTTCGATCTATCTCCCAAATAGCATTGTGTCTGGTAGTATCTGCTGCACCCTCTGCGAGTAAACTGGCTTGCCAACCAAAGAAGACTTTTAGAGGTACTGATGCGAAATTATTTGCAGCTAGGGCTATTAATTCTAGCTAGAACAAGACTGGATATCAAAAGCAGTCCCAGTACAGCTGGGTATTATATTGAAAAGTCTAAATCGTCTGCCACTTACCCGGGGTATAAAGCCATCCAAAAGCGCCAAATGTGTGAGAGAGCTAGCGATACTCATTAGTGACATTGTTTCCCCACTCGCTCTGGTCTTCAAGGGAAGGTTCCTTGAAGTCACCACTTGGGTTCGCAAAATGCTTCTTTTTCGTCAGACCCTCCACAGGGATAAGGTCGCGACCATAGCAGAACCCTGGGTACACTATCGTGAGAGTGATCATGCAAAGAACCATCACAAGACCCTCCAGAGTCAAGAAATAGCGCTCGTGTGTCGACAGGTATCCCCTCCAACCCTCTCCGAGTTCTACAAGACGGAACACCGAGCGAATAAACACAAAGATCCATGCCATGAGAACAGCTGGAACCAGCATTGGGAACATTTTCTTGTTACGGATATGCTCGAATCTGGGGTCGTAGCTCTCTGGACTCGAGCGATGAACCTTGATCACGAGTCGTAAAAACAAGTAAATAAACCAAAGCATAGACACCAGCTGAAAGCAGATACCGCCAACAATGATCCAGCGTCCGATGTTGGCCATATCGGGATCGCTGGAAACCGCTAGACCACCTCCAGCAGCCTGAACCAAGATGGAAACGACGTCGCAGCCAATAAACACACCTGTATAAAACATGGGCTTGAAGCGAGCAAACTGGATACCATAGACGGTGAGGATCTTGGACATTTGAAAGTAAACACCGGCCATAATAAATGCCGGGACAATAATGAAAAGCGCATACTGGGTCTTGTAACTAGTATCTTCCAAGTAGCCAAGGGAAGCATGAACCCTAAGCGAATAGCCGACCACACTCAATCCAATTCCAAGGAACCAGGTTACCAGCATCCACCACTGCTTGTAGTAGATACCAAGCCCGGTCTGTAAAATTAACAGCAGGGCAGTCAGGGCAAGCCCCACCGAATTAGCAGCTGTGTTCGGGTAATACGAATAATACCTATACACTTCATCATAATCTTTCATTTTTTTTTGTAGTTGGATCAAGACTAAGCGTTTTGAGGTCTTCAAGTTATAAATAAAGATGTCTAAGCCGCTCGGGAGCAGATCAAAAAACCCGAAGGATGCCGAAGTCGATCCTGGAGTTTAAAGGTAAACAAATTCAGCTAAGCTACATTAAGTATGTTTAAGCAAAAAAAATGTCATGTCCAGACGATCTCTGAACAAGACTTGATCCACTTTAGCAACACTCCCTCAGACCTGATCAAGATAAGCAAGATGATCCATGACCCTTAGCTATGCAGATTAGTAATGATTTAGCTTTGACAGCAAGCGACCCACCTTAATTCAGAGAGGGGCGAGCGTGAAAAGCGCATTGAGAAGAGTACAACTTTATACAGTTTAGTCGAGTGTAGATAGATGCGCAGCTACCAATTGATAAAGGATCCCACCAAAAGTTGATGGAGAATCCGATCAAAAGTGGTTGCACAGCAGGCAGCAGTGTTTCGTGATCTTATCGCCCGGTGCTATTTGACCTAGTGAAGTCGATTGCTATAGAAGCTGGTAATAAGAATACGATACGACACTAATTTCAGATATCGCCCCGGGATAAGGTCTAATGTGGGTCCTAGAGGGTCCAACCTGCACCTCACAGAGCCCTTAATCGCACGTCTCCTGATAGTCTATCGGCAAATTAAATACTGGACTCTCGTGAGTAGCACAAAATTGTTGAGAACCTCACTTTCGGAAATTCTGAGATCAATTTCTTGAAAGTGCGAATGGGCTATCGCGAAAACTTATACTTGTAATTCTCAGCATTAATACTGGAGCCTATATTTAGAGTCATGTATGGATCCGCATGCACATGACAATTGCGTAGTGAGGCACACTATGGACCGTCACACGTGATCTTTGTGAATACAAACAGGATCCGTAAATGAGGGCCTAGTTTGGCTACTATATGGATAGCATTGGGTTTAAACATCAGTCAAGTCCTGAACGCCATAAACACAGCTGACTCGGTTACCAGTGTTTTACCTGGGTTTGCATTGTTGAATGCATGTTTGAGTGTCTCGTGATCCAGCCTTGCATGATACTTCGCTAAAGGTTTTAACCAACAATAAAACATTGGAATGGGAAAACTAATGATCAGTCCTCGGTAAAAATAGTCATTTGTATTTACGAATAGGATTAACTCCTGTGTCGATACATTGGAACCGGCACATGAAGGTAGTACGAATCCATGCACTTTGAATAATACGAATTATAGCTAGCTGACTCCCCTTCTTTTTAAACAGACCTAATTAATTAAACTTAGAGATGTATATTTGGCAGCCAGGCTGGAAGGAAACTGTGTTGGGGGCGGTCAGTTTACCCCGCCGATGCTCCAACAAACGCACGGTACCCTTTCAAAGTGGGGGGGATACCGTGCTACACAACAATCGAAATATAGTCAAAAGTTCCAAATCAATTTCTTGAGTGTTCAAGGTCGGGATATGTGCTGTATCAATAGATTCAGGCAGGGGAGGCAACCCCCCACTGTTTCCATGAAACGCCCATCGGCAAACACTTGACATGAAATCAAGTATACGTGAGGGTATTTTTTTTTTTTTTGGAATCACGAAATTACCCTTCAAAGGGGTTTCTTGGACGAGTCAATGCCCAACAAATCGGGGGACCAGCCTCACAGCTCCTCCAAGGCTGTACACTCTTGAGCAGCCAAAAAGTGGGATGCATTCTGCAAAACGCCGTTCGATTCGGTGAAAGTATCCTAACTACCGTCAGAAGCATACAGTTTCCATGGGTAATGAGTAAAACATGCAAAGTTTTCGCACAAATTTTTTCGCACCAGACCCTGTGACACCTTCCCTTTGAGGTGTGAGGTATGTTGCGGCACTGGGTTCACGTCATTGGTGGCTCTTGTAAATTTGTGGTTTGGCGGTGGGGAAAAACGGGTTACTGAACTGCATAGCGGGTTTATAAACATCATAAAAAGTTATTGATAATTAGATTATGGAGTTCATGTTTTTATTTCGCCAGAAATATACACGATGCATATGTCAGGGCTAGGGCCCAACCAACAAAGTGTGGAGTGCATGAGTGTATAAAGGTTAACCGAGCCCTCACCAAAAAAATATCAGGCACTCACTATGGTACTTTCATACACAGACATCCAAGGGTACTATAGTGATTCATCATTCAGCACACACGCATATAACTCTCTCAATGACATCTCCCTGCTGGGGCAGACTCCGCCAAAGGTCTCTGTCGACAACCGCTTCAGTCGTCCCACATTTATTCTGGATCGCTATGTGAGTGACAGTGAAAGTGATGATGAGGACATGCTGGACCCCGAGACCCTCTTGTTTGATCTACCAATGGAGCTGTTCCTCAACTGCATCCTTCCTCAAATGGGTACCGAGGACCTGATCAGGTTCAGAGCTACCTGCACACGTGCCCAGGCTCTTGTTGAGATGTCCCAAAACTGGGATGCTCGCTATGAGCACGATTTCGCCGACAGGGTGCCTCTTCCTGGCTCGGGGTTCCTCCGCTACGCACGCCGCGCTGCTGCCAATTGCATGGTCTCTGGTGCAGTAGCCAAGGGGTCCAAGCTCCAGCATGCTGCACTCGACAAAAGTTTTGACCAGGATATCCTGCAAATGCGCACAAATCATCACAACAACAAAACCTGGATAGCCCCATTCATGCCCATGCGCTCGACCGTGAGACCTACAAATACAATTGCATCCAGCGATCTGATGCTTGCAAGTGATGGCTGTATTTATCAGGTTACAAGTGAAGGTGAGCACCTGCTTGAATCCGAGTTCAACCACCAAATCACTCAACTCAGTGCCTCGCTGGCCATCAACGCAGCAGGTGAGACATATCGCATCAAATTTGATGAGCACAGCGACAAGCGTGAGCTCAAGCTTGAACGCCTCACTTTGCCCAGCATTGCTCAAGTCATTTCCATCAAGACCTGCAATTATGGCCTTGTCGACGGCGTTGGCCTCATTAGCTGGCTGAACAGTGATGAGCTCGAGGGAGAGGTCGATTACGCAGTGATTTTGGCCTCCAGTGACCTCAAATTCTCCTCTTTTGATGTTTACGAGCACAACTACGGCACTCTGGCTAACGTTGCCCTTTCCACTACCAGCGGTGTTTACACACTCCAGTTTGACCGATCAGGTAGCAAAGCTGGCATGCGCAACGAACTCAGCAACTGCTCGTTCACCGAGATTGCAGCCTCCAAGGTGGTTTACTACGAGGAGGGTGTTTTCTTGGCCCTCTGCCCCAACGACTATGTCTATCGTCTCAAAGCCGGAAGCGCTACACCAGTAGCCAGCCTGCACAACATTGTCGACCTTGTTGTTTCCAAGCAAGGTTTTTGCATGGCTTTGGACTCTTGCGGTAAAGTGTACTCGTGGGACTTGCGCACTCGCCGCGATATTAGCACCTGGGCAATTGGAAGCATCATCAAGGGTACTCGCGTGCCGATCGCCAATCCCCTGGTTGCCAAGATTGACGGACATGTTGTCAAGATTTCTTGCAGCGACCAATTTGCATTTGCATTAGTAGCATAACTATCTAATATTTATTGAACCCCTAGTCAGTCTGCATGTACGCTTATCGATTACAACTGGTAGAGCCTACCCTTCGCGAAAATGTGTACGCCACAGCTCAGCCACATCGCTAGTTTTACACCAATCTCGTGTGGGGTATTAACTATTATTGAGTCATAGATATCAAATGTCGCGAATCTTGGCTCGAAAGTTTGGAAATTTTGCTGTGAGAGCTCAAATTCCGTCTGAGCTGACCAGCAGAACCCCTCCCTATGAAAAATTGACCGAGAAACTCGCCCAGGTCAAGAGTATTTTGAACCGGCCTCTTACCCTGGCAGAAAAGAACCTGTATTCTCACCTGGTAAACCCCGAGGAGAGTCTCTCCAGCACCCAGGATATAAGAGGGAATGCCTATTTGAAGCTTAATCCCGACCGAGTGGCAATGCAGGACGCCTCTGCTCAGATGGCCCTGCTGCAGTTCATGACCTGTGGTATGCCCAATACTGCTGTCCCGGCCTCCATTCATTGCGACCATTTGATTGTGGGCAAGGATGGTGCGGATGCCGATCTCAAGGCCGCTCTCTCCACCAACAAAGAGGTTTTCGATTTCCTCGAGAGCTGTGGTGAAAAGTATGGCATCCAGTTTTGGGGTCCAGGATCTGGTATCATCCATCAAATCGTTTTGGAGAATTTTAGCGCTCCCGGTCTTATGATGTTGGGTACTGATTCCCACACCCCCAATGCCGGTGGTCTCGGTGCTATCGCTATCGGTGTTGGTGGTGCCGATGCAGTTGATGCATTGACCGGTACTCCCTGGGAGCTCAAGGCCCCCCAAATTCTAGGTGTCCACCTCAAGGGCAACCTCAGTGGTTGGGCTTCTCCCAAAGACGTTATCACCACTTTAGCTGGCATTCTAACTGTCAAGGGTGGCACTGGCTACGTTATCGAGTACTTTGGTGAGGGCGTCAAGAGCCTCAGCTGCACTGGTATGGCCACTATCTGTAACATGGGTGCTGAGGTTGGTGCCACTACCTCCACTTTCCCTTTTACTGAGTCCATGAAGCGCTATCTTACTGCCACTCATCGTGGTCCCATTGGTGAATTGGCGTCTGAAGTCAACCAAAAGACTGGCTACCTCACTGCTGATGAAGGCTGTGAATATGATAAGGTTGTGGAGATTGATTTGAGCGAGCTTGAGCCCCACATTAATGGCCCCTTTACCCCAGATCTCTCCACCTCAGTAGGTGACTTTAAGCACTTTATCAAAGAAAATAAGTTCCCTGAGAACGCGGCTGCCGGTCTTATTGGATCTTGTACCAACTCCTCTTACCAGGATATGACCCGTGTGGCTTCGCTTGTCCGCCAGGCTGAGCGTGCCGGCCTCAAACCCAAGATCCCCTTCCTTGTGACCCCAGGTAGTGAGCAAATTAGAGCTACCATGGAACGCGATGGTCTCATTGATATCTTTGAGCGCAACGGCGCAACTGTCCTTGCCAACGCATGTGGCCCGTGTATCGGCCAATGGGATCGTAGTGGCGAGGGTACCGATGGTAATGCCGAGGCAAAACGCCAAAACGCCATTTTCACTTCTTTTAACCGCAACTTCAAGTCCCGTAATGATGGTAACCCCAACACCCTCAACTTCCTTACATCCCCCGAGATTGTAACTGCTCTAGTTTACTCTGGTAGCACTACTTTTGACCCCAAAACTGACTCTATTGGTGACTTTAAATTTGAGCCCCCTAGCGAGGGTCTTGAATTGCCCCTTGCTGAAAATGGTGGCTTCACTTTGGGACCCCGCAAGGAGTTTTACCCCGAGACTGACCCCCAGCCCAACCCCAAAACACCTGTAGCGGTTGACCCCGAGAGCGATCGTCTGCAGCTTCTGGAGCCGTTTGAGCCCTTTAATAACCAGGAACTCAAGACCACCGTACTGCTCAAGGTCAAGGGCAAATGCACCACCGACCACATCTCTGCCGCAGGTGTGTGGCTCAAGTACAAGGGACATCTGGAGAATATCTCCAACAACACCCTCATTGGTGCCGTGAACGAAGAGACTGGTAAAACTAATGTTGTTTCCGACTTTGATGGAAGTGAGCACAGCATCCCTGATTTGATGATTCGCTGGAAAGACCAAAATGTCCCCTGGTGTGTGGTTGCCGAGGACAACTACGGTGAGGGTTCTGCTCGCGAGCACGCTGCCTTGTCTCCTCGCTTCCTTGGTGGACGCCTCGTTCTCGTCAAGTCATTTGCTCGTATCCACGAGACAAACCTAAAAAAGCAGGGTATGCTCCCACTGTGGTTCGCCAATGTCGCCGACTATGACCGTATCAACTCCCATGATATTATTGAGACCCTCGATCTTTTGGATATGCTCGACAAGGGCGGCGATAACGGCGGCACCTTGCGCCTCAAAGTCACCAAGCCCAGCGGTGAATCCTTTGAGGTCACTGCCAAGCATACCATGTCCAAAGACCAGGTTGATTTCTTCAGGGCGGGGTCCGCCATCAACTTTATCGGTTCGCAGCGCAGCAAAGCAGAGTAATTCTCCCCAGCAAACCCAATGATGCCTTCCAGTCCGCGATAGTAGTATCCTGGGTAAGGACTGGTTTGTGGGAAAATGAAGAAAAAAAAAATAGATTCCTATATATCATAAGGATAAAACTTAGCAATAAATATAATTTCAAACACACTAGTGTGAGAGGTGCCTGTGATCAATTCGGAGGCTCAATGATACAGCTACGCCGCCACTGGCCGTCTGCATCGTCGGCCAAAGCATCGTGGCTTTTGGTCATTTCTTTCTTGAGCCAAGCATTTAGCGATTGGTTCAAAGCAACTTCGGGCATTGGCTGCCGCTGGAACTGCTGGATGCGAGAAATGATGTCACAAGCGCGAGCATAGCGGTCAAGGTTAATGAGTGACTTTCCATTGTGGGTACGGTACTTGGGATTGCCTTCATCTAAAAGCGTAAGGTCACTGAGATAGAGGCCAATGTACGGAATACATGTTTTGTTTCCCTCGGCACGAGTACGAATAGCCGCTCTCAGCTCGGCAAAGTTTCTATCGGGGGCTGCCAAGCGACCTAAGCTGGCTACAAGCTGCATCTTTTTGGGGCTGATGCTGTCCCAAACTTTCCGGAGCCGCACAATTGAGGAGCTGCGAAGGGTTGAGAGAATGGTGACCAGTGAGTTGTAATTTCCGAGTTCAAACAAATGGCTCGAAATACGGATCCACGCACGAATCACATTGCGGCGGGTCTTGACATTGAGATTAGCACCCAGCACAGTCTCACCCACAAATGCGCTCAAGTGGTTGGAGCGGCAAACGAGTTCAACAACATTGGGGCTCAGACCCAGATTACGCTTTCCCTTGGCAAACCGCTGATCGATAAGCTCTTCGGGCTGGATTTTGCCAAATACCTGCCAATCAAGCAAATACAGCTGGGCTGCCACGTCCACAGGATCAAACTCAAGGAACTTGTTGCCGATATCACTCGCGTTGGCAGAGGACCCAAACTTAAGCGTCCACGGATTGGACATGATGCGGAGATCGTCATGTGAAACCCTGCGAACCATGCCCATGCCCCGCGAGATGGACGTGCGCCGAGAGTTCACCGCTGTGGTGCTTGAATTAGCGCTGGTGGCCAAGCTATTGCTAGCACTGCTATTGCTGGCCACACGAGTCTTGGAGAGATCCAGAACGCTACCGCTATCGAATGATCTGTCCATGATGGGTGGGTTCACTAGCTGTGATTGGGACTGCAATGTACTGCGTTGCTTGATGCATTCCAACAAAAATGTGTTTGGGATAGTTTTGAGAACCTCTAGCGCAGCTGCATCCTCGGGCTTCCAGTAAGACTCGATCCATTTGACAGCAAGCTCCGTGCACCCTTGGTCGACTATGCTCTGCGCTACCTCACGTGGAGTACTAAACAACCGGAAGCATAGTAAAAACACATGAGTCGAGAACTCGGGTGTATTTGGTGTGGCAAGCCATAGTACCAATGCAGGTATAGTACCCGCAACCACCTTCTCGCCCTTGAACAGGAGCTCGGGATTTGCGTTCTCCAAGTCTGACTGTATTGAGTTTTGAGGTGAATGACGAGAAGAAGGGCTGCCATTGGTACTGGCGGAATAACTACGTGACCGCGCAGTGGCGGCGGGTGATTGTGGCACCGAGTCTGCATTTGGAAGCTGTGGGCGAGCATCAAGATCCAAGCTTTCGTCGCTGCTCTTTTCCTGGCTGAATAGTGACGAAGGTCGTGAAGAGGCGCTTTTCGATGACTCGCAAGAGGCATCACGACTCAAGGGGTCCCGAGTGGGCGAGCTTTCCAGCGCGGGAGGGGGCTCAAGCACAGGAATACTCGTGCTGGCAAGACGCTGGTGTTGCTGTTTGTGGTTTGAACCGCTTTGGCTTTGGGTACGGTTGTGTCCTGTGCCCACAGCTTCTGTGGTGTCGATTGGGGCACCCAAAGACTTGTTTGAGCTCTTTTCAGTTAGTTCAGCGGTAGCCACGGAGCTTGTAGTAGAAGTAGTAGTTGTAGTAGTGGTGGTGGTTTGGCCATTCGGGATATGAATTTGATCGCCGTCTTGCTCAGGAAGTTTCAGCACATTATGGCACCAAACGCTGCACTCACACGCTAGTCTGCTGCACTCACGGGCCACGCCGCTGAGATTTTCGGCGACTTTTTTGACTTCATCGTGCGGTTTATTCAACGATGCTACTAATGTGCGGGCGGCATGCACCAAATGGCGAGTATGGACAAACATAGCATCTTTAAGGCGCTCGAGCTCTTTATTGCGAGGGGATGTGCTTGCTGAAATGGCCTCTACTACAACCAAGAGCTCTCGGCACGCTAGCATGCAGTGGCGAGTATTAGCAAGTATCTGGACACTAGCAGTGGGGTCACTTCCCAGGGACGATAACCGGTGAACAAAGATGCCCAAGTAGTCGCATAGCGTTGTAGAAACCTCGTCTATCCTTAAATCGGGTCGCTTGCTCGAAGTGGTGCTGCGCTCTACGCTCACCTCTTCTTTTTTGGCAGAGTATGGGGAGGGAGGGGACGAGTTGGCCTCCTGGTGCCAGACATCGAGCAAAGCCACTGCCTTGTTGACAATGCGGAAACAGCCTCGGACCAGGCGGTCGATAACGGCATCGTCGGTGCTTTTCTTGTGCTGCTTGGCAACACTCACCAGGTATGCGAGCTCAGTGAGCAAAGCCTTGCGGTGACGGCGAATAGCTTGCGACCGCTGTGCCACTGGCGATTCACGGCTCAGGGTGCCACTGAGGTCCAGCAGCGAGCGTACACCCGCCACTACCTCGTTGATAGCCGCCTGGGAGAACGAGTGCTGGACTGAGCCGTCGTCGTAACTGAAAATCCGATAGCTTTTGGGCTGTGAAATGAAATTCGCCGCAGCTGAGAGCAGTGGGATCGCCTTGACATCGGTGCAGGGACTAAAGTAGTTTATCGGGGTCCAGCCACGCTTGCCGGTGTGGAGCAAAGTTACATCTCCCCAGCCGAGATCGTGGACCCAATGAACAAAAACTACATCGCCCTCGCTGAAGCTTAGGCATATTGAGCTCGGGTCCCGTTCCTGGTCGGCCTGCAGGGTGCTCGCGTCAAACGAGTGGTCAGCCCGCAAGAACGGGAAGTCTGTTGCTGTATGAACGGGGACGGGTTCCTCTTTAGGCCCGAAATCAAATGAATCCGTGCGCTGTAAAGTTTCCATCAGCTCCTTTGTGTGTCGAGGGGGTAGAGGGTTGGAATTGGGTAAGAACGTGTCTGACTACACAATACTGACGCAAGACACGGGCGTATGCGATGCAGCCCACTGGGATAATGAAGTGTGTTTATGTATGTATGAGTGTGTTCAAGTGTAGGGGCGGGTTTAAGATGTAGGTACGGCGGTGGTTCCGTGTGAGAAAAAATGAATACCGATAAGAGCAGGTATTGATAAGAATATAAAACTTATAGCCTAAAATATAACCTAGCAAACCTTCTGCGGCTTGATTCTATCGGGGAAAAAAAAAAACTCGCTTTGTGCTTTTTTTCAGCAAACCCAAGTGTTCATGAAATTTGTGCTCACCCCTTGTTCGTGTCATGACTAATACGCTGTGCATTAATTACTGCATGCGCGGCGCCTTGCCAACCACAAAACCTCCCAAGGGGATTCCCAAGGGTAGTGGCGAGCGGGCCATATGAGGGGTGGGGCGCCGACGCCGCAGTTCATATACCTCAAGTAAAGCTGAGTCATCATGATTCTCGCCGCGACCAAGATTATCGGAACCGCTGCCACTGGGCTCTGGGCCGCCTATAGCGTTTCCGTGTGCAATAACTACACACCTGTTCCTGGAATTGCCGCCATTTTGGGTGTGGATACTGCTGACCTGAAGACCACCATCACCCGCAGCGCTTCTCTCTCTGTACTCTCGGGCATTAGCTGCATTTCCCTCTTTCTTAGCTTTATTCTCAGCCCTCGTAACGGCAGACACCCCTATTTGTTGTATGGAGCGCTGGGGGCACCGCTTATCGGACTGCTCCAGTACTCTGGAGCGCAGGATCTGGCGGCCCAGTTGCCGGAGGAAGAGCACAGCGAGCTGGGCGGCAGCACATATGAGAAAATTGGTGAATCCGAACTGCCATTGACCAACAAGGCCAATCTCTATACCCGCGCTGTTGCTGTTCTCTCTTCCAGCCTGTACTTGCTGGGGTTGGTGGGCCTGGCCGGCGATAGCCTCTGAGGGTCTGCTTTATAGATTTATAAAGTAGAAAGTTATTTAATTATTGCGTTCAAATTCTGTGCGCTGCCGGGCAAGGCTGTCCGTATACTTAAAGTACCGCATCCAGGCCGGAAATCCTTCAAACACGCAAGTGACGAACCAGCGAAATCGCAGGAGCCCGTGTACCCTGTACTTGTCAAGGCGTGGACGCAAAAATGTGGCATACTCCCATACGTGTACCAGTAAAAGCACCGCCATTACGCGGCGAAGCTTATCTCGGACAAATTCTGCAAAGCGGGGCATTCTGCGCATCAGGAACCGGTAGCTGGTCTTTGGACTGATACTCAAAACTACGCCCGCAACCATAGTCGAAATTACCACAACTCCATTCACGTTTGGGTACAAGTACCGGTCGCCACGGTACGGCGACACCCGGAATGCGTCTGCGGCCTCGAACGCCATCAATTGCAGCCTCGTCGGGGCCTGATCAATACTTTTGAGAGGGGGCGAAAACGGCACGACAGTGGTCTTGGACCGGTTGTCTTTGATGTAGTTTAAAGTGATTGAGCTCGGGGTCAGGTCTACAATCTCAACGCTGTGCTTTGCGTTGGTAAGGCTTAGGGGAATGCCTCCATAATATGCTAAGAAATCATAAAGTGAGTGATTGTGCTCACGATTAAACGTCTCCATTACTGGTTTACCGGACATTTCGCCTACCGTTTTAGTCAGTGTGGGGTGTGGAGAGGACCAACCGAACGCTAATTCCCCGTGGGGGTGCCGTGGGGGTCCCGTGGGGGACGGCTCAGTGTATGCCGAGGCTCGGGACAATTATTCCAGAATTATAAACTGATAACCAAGAAAACTAAGTGTATTATTAGTGTTTGTTTTAGAGCTGATCGTGTTTTAATCATGGTAGTTTGGGAGAACCGGTATTTGTTTCCGTCAAATTTTCCCATGGAGAGGAGGCGGGGGAACGAGGCGATGGTGGGGGTAGGAGGACAGACAGAATTAGGACAGAATTAAAATGGCCCATTCTAGTCGTAGGGCAACCCGCTGGCCTTGAGCTCGGCCATTTTGATCAAATCCTCCTCGCTGGGTTCGTACTTGTGCCACACGGTGTACTGAGGAGTACCTCCAACCGAGTACCCCATCTTGCGAGCCATCTTGCCAAACCCTTCCGTCTCTGCGTGATTCTCAAATGCAAAGCCAGGGAACATGGCACCAGCACGGAACACACTGGCCCTGCTCAAGATAGAAACACCTCCAATACCGTCAAGGTCCATGATCTCGCGTTCTTTGCCCTTGCCACTCTCGGCTCTCAAGTAGGCAAGATGGACTCTGTAGGTGGGGTACTCGGCGTAGCCCTCAACTATAACATCGTCTTCGTCAAGTCTTTCTGCTAATTCGAGCGCAGGAGTGGACTCGACCCACGAATTGAGGTCATAGGGCTGGGCGCCGCCCAAAAACTTGGGGAGCGGTCTCCACACATTGGGAACAATAACGTCGCGGTCAAAGCCCATTAGAAACTCGAGGATGTCGGCAGGCGCGGTCTCCACATCAGCATCTCGCCAGTACACCCAGGAATGATGCGGCTTGATGGCAGCACTCAGCAGCCAGTTGCGGGCACGGCCCATGAGCTTGCGCCGCACGCCCTGAACAGCGACCCCGTGTCTATCATCCACACCTTGACCTACGGCAGCACCAAAGTCGCGATTATAGATATCAATGCTCCCGTACCGCTTGGCTTGGGGCCACTTGTCCATCTTCTTTGCATTCTGGAGCACCAACTCCTCGGTATTATCATCGCTATCACCAACCAAGAATGCTAGATCCATTAAATGATGAGGGTACGTGAAATTGTACAAGTGGTCAACCATCATGTCCATCACCGGCTCAGCATTTCGCAGAGGAATGCATATCAGGACACGCTCCCGGTTGTTTACCGCCGACAAGCTGTGGATGCTTGTGGTCTGTTTGGACAAATCATAGAATTGCACACCCTTTGAATCACCAGCAGCCCTCGAGCGTGTCCCAGAGCTACCATGTAACAAAAAGTAGATTATGAGGCCAAGAAGAGCACAAAGCGCGTACCTGAACTTGTAGAGACCTCGTGATCTTAAAATAGCATTTAATGACTTGTTGTAGTCCGTGTTTTGATGCTTTTTCGGTAGAAACCGTTCGTGCGTTGGAAGAATTGCACTGTGCATGTCGACACCACCAGTCAGAGGGGTGCTTATGGCGGGTGCAGCGGGGCACTTGCACTACCCGTTTCCGTGCTATGCTACTGTTTTTCTAATTATGAGATGGGCTAAACGTATCTCAATAACATCAAAGCAGTATTCTAATTATCACAATCAGCAGATCCTTTATGTAGTGTGGCATCCAAGAGTACGGTCAGCTTCAGGGTTTTCAGTGAGTCTATTGCCCATTTTCAGAGGCCCCCAATGGGCCGAGGGCGAGACCATCTTTCAATTCCCTTTTGACAAGCTCAAGGTTAGTTCTGGCTTGTGGATGCCCGAGTTTATACCTCTCATATGTAGCGCAGCTCACTCCACCATTGTATGGCTCTAGTTGAGCTAGGCATTTATAGTTGAGAATGCATGGTGTGGGTATGGTGTGGGCATGGCGGAAAAGCCCAAAAGCGCTGGGCAAGTCCTTCAGCGTCTAACTTGATTACGAGCATGGTCATTAATGATACACCCCGCGCATTGTAGACTCCACCAATTTTAGCTAATTAGCATATCGGCGCGCGACGAGATAATTCACACACGTCATTTTCAGCATGAAACTCGTATTTATTTATTTTTTTTGCCGAAAAAGGGAAGCGGATCAGGTATGCACTTGTAAATATTAGTAGCACTCAGGGGCTAAGCGAAAAATAATGCATATTAAATGCACGACATTGTTGCAAGAGAGTATATTAGCTATACATAAAACTATTTGCGTTCTTATGCGCGCTTGGCGGCAGCAATCTTGGCGTTGAGCTGTGCAGTGACCTTGTCGAGCTTGGTGGTGTCGACCTTGTTGGCCTTGGCGGCAGCAGAGACCTTGGCGAGGCTCTGAGTGTATGCCTTCATGGCAGGACCGGCAACCAAGTCAATGGGAGCAGCAACCAAGTTGGACAAGAGAACCTCAGCACCGTTGGTGAGAGACTGAGCAAAGGGGCCAAGAGCGACAGAGGCAATAGCGCCAGAGAGACCGAAAGTAATGGGGTCAAGAGCCTCACCGAGGAAAGCGGCAAAATTGTCAATCTGAGAGTCGGCACCAGTGATGAAGGCAGAGATCATGTCGGCGGTAGGGTGGCCATCAGCAGACTGCAGCTGGCGGTTGAGGGTGTCTTGAACCTGAGCAGCGTTGGTCATGGATCCATGGGCACCATCACGGAAAGCGTTGCCACTCTCGGCACGCTTGGCTTTAGAACCAGCAGCGGCAATGCGGAGCTTAAGCTGGTTAGTGACCTTGTCAAGCTTGGTGGTGTCGACCTTGTTGGCCTTGGCGGCAGCAGAGACCTTGGCCAAGTTGTTGACATAGGCCTTCATAGCGGGACCGGCAACCAAGTCAATGGGTGCAGCAACCAAGTTGGACAAGAGAACCTCAGCACCGTTGGTAAGAGACTGAGCAAAGGGGCCGAGAGCGACAGAGGCAATAGCACCAGAGAGACCGAAAGTAATGGGGTCAAGAGCCTCACCGAGGAAAGCGGCAAAATTGTCAATCTGAGAGTCGGCACCAGTGATGAAGGCAGAGATCATGTCGGCGGTAGGGTGGCCATCAGCAGACTGGAGCTGGCGGTTGAGGGTGTCTTGAACCTGAGCAGCGTTGGTCATGGATCCATGGGTACCATCACGAAGAGCGTTGCCGGTTTCAGAGCGCATGTAGAGCTCGCCAGCGGGTGCGGCGTAAGAAACGGAAAGAATAGCGAAAGCGAGAGCCTTAGAAAATTGCATATTTGAAAGAATGAACAAGTAAGAGAAAGAAAAGAAAGTGGGTGATGATAGTGCTGCCTGAAGCTGTGTTTTATACCCGTCTCTGATGGCTGAGAATAAGCTTGGCCTCTAATTAAACTGTTGCAAAGTCTATTTAAGCTCGTATTTCATCTCAGGTGAGACACGATCCTAAATAATTAAGCGTATATTCGCTGTGTTTTTCTCGGTATTTGAATTTCAAAGCCGCGCATTGATCCAACTATGAACTACTCATCCGCTATCTCTCAGAGAGCACGTTGGCTGGAAAGAAGTAGTTTAATATGTTTTTGAAATGCTTTATATACCAATATATGGGAATTACTACACGAAGATAGCTTCAACCGGCAGAAGCTAGACCGCATCCTGTTAAAGTTTTGCTCCTTGCAGAGTTTAATATGATGTTTCAAGCAGATAAGAGGAGATCTTGAGAAAGAATATAGCATCGTAGAGCTATAAGAGCTCAATTGGGGCGCAAAAGGGAGATTAGTTGCTTCGACTGCACTTGTGTTGAAAGATCGCAAAGGTTGTGGGTCTTTGGGCACCCTTGTGTATTCTGTGGATATTCTGTGTATAGACTGTATAAGTATGCTAATTGTGTCGAGGAGAATCTAATACTGATCTGACATTTTTGGATCCCAATCGGGACTACTATTTTACAAGAAGTTAAGCAATTTACTGAGAGCCGAGTGAGTCTACTCTAGACTTGTTCCCAAAGCAAGAAAGCATTAAAGCCACACCACCTCTGGAATGTGCTCGTACAGCTAGCCGACATATGATTGATTTGTCATCTAATTAGTGCAGGAGCGTACCGGCGGCAGGTGTGACAGTACTGCCACAGTGCTTGGTAACTCAGAGCCCAATTCAGCTCAGCGAGACTCATGCTTGATACAGCGTATAATTTTCACCTGTTTTGTATACTTTTTCGGGTTTGCCTCAGCCAACGCCACTATGGTGACGTGATCCCATGCATGGAACCCGCAGCCGGGGGGGTAACGCGATAGGCGCAGCTGATGCCATTGTCCCATTGAAGAATGTCAACACTAACCCGCACGACCGAAGCTAAATTGACCGTCAGCCCGCGCGTTCCCCGCCGTGAAGCAGTGGCTGAAGCGCGGAGGTTTGTCTATGATAACTCGTTTGGCAACATGAACACCATCAACCAGACGGGCCAGTTTCTGGGCTTTGCGACCTCGCAGGTAGAATATTATGTAGACTGCGCCAACAAAGAGGCGTCGCTTTTGCTGATTCGCGTGGATATGAGCGGCGCGTTCCGGAATGTGGACAAGGGGTCGCCGGCCTCGCTCACCATTCGGACAGGCGACGCCCCCAACGCGACGACCCCGGTTGAGCTGGCTTCGCAAAAGCGAATTGTTCTTTACGGTGAATTCGTGGCTGCCGATCCGTGTGAGCAGGACACGGAGCGCTTCTTTAGCGTCCACCCTGATGCCAAGCACTGGGCGCCCGGATCGTCAGGCTTCCACAAGACCGAATGGGTCGAGTTTCAAATCTCCGGCATCTATTACATTGGCGGGTTCGGCGATAAGCATTACATTGGCAACGTGCCCGTCGACATGTATCGCGACGCCGCCATTGAGCAGGTCCAGCCAAGCAAGCCGTCCAGCTGGCTGTTTTGGCGAAACTAGAGGCTGCTCACGCGCAAAGGCCATCAATCGGCCTATGAATTTGATGAATTTTATCTATTATATTGAATGAAGTTATGAATAGTTATTAATTGTTATGAGAGAGTGTGGAATGTGAGGGGTGCCCATTCGCAGCACCAAAGCACTAGTCGATTGTATTGATATCTTTTGCCTCCACTGGTCTTGAGCTCACACTCAACCACTCGCTCATATTTCCTCGATAACTCGTTTTTAGGGCCTAGGGCTTACACCCTATAAAACCCCCTGCAGCCAACGTGTTTTCCCAGTTTTCGTCTTTGCAGGGATGCAAGGGCCAAAACCGAGAGTATGTGATGATAAAAAGCTGTGCACCAGTCCGAATAGGTAGTCGGCTAAGACTTCTCATTCCTTAGTTGGGCTATCAGTCATGTGGTCAACTCACCCATTAGTCTGACACTCTCTTGTATATATTGTGAGCAGTATGCTATATGTGGGTCCAATGCGTTGGTCCTTTAGTTAGTGTTTATATTGCGGTATAGACAAGGATTTATCATCGAATTGAGTTGATGGGGAAGCCAGATCAAGTTCCCCCGATACGAGAAGTCATGTTCTAGGTGTGCTACCCCAGCCTTCACTATATCTTTTTTACATATTGCTAGTTACAACTGATACGCGCCATCTGTTCCGAAAGTAGTATAATCTCGTCGTCAGAGCTAAGCCGCTGAGAAATGTGCCGGATCAAATGCAGGTCAGTGTGATGGTTCTTGAGCAGGGCGCTGAGCACAAGCTCACGGTGATCCCTGAGCCGCTCCGACGCCCATAAAAGCGCTCGACTATTGATGTTTACAGCACACCAGATCAGCTGGTACTGATCTCGAGGGTCGCCCACTAGCCATAGCGGTGGGGTCTCTCCTCTAGCCAGGTACCCGAGCCAGCAGTAGAGGTTGTCACTTACCTTGGGCTGCGTTCGGGTACTTGTCCAGTACCGTGATATTGCCGGAACTTTCAGTGCATTTCGCCGGAAGTGTTGATAAATGGACTCTTGATGGCCATAGGGATTCAGGTACCGCCATACTCTATTGCTTGTGAAGACAGTGTAAAAGTCACGCGATACAGTAGCAAGTTCGCTGTATCTCAGTGGATTCGACTCTATACAGTCTGCGATCGAGTACAAGATGTCTACATTCATGGACTAGGAAACATCAGTCCTGTTGCAATGTAGTGCAGCGAGGCTGCAGATTGGATGCACGGTGGGACATAGCTCGGACCTCACTGGGACAACTGAAGTTGTCAATTAATAAACATACAGTTTGCATACTTGCCGTGAATGTTATAGCAATAGCCAGCTTATCAGTGAGGTTAATGAGGTTTAGGAACTTTGGCAGGTGTGATGCTTTGAGGCTGGAGAGCACCATGTGCTGGGTAGCACACTAGATACAGTCTCTAATTTAACCAGTCAATACCTCTCACGGCGAGATGGGCTCGACCAGCTGGGTACCGTACCCCAACCTGATACTCTTGTCGGGGAACAATGTCTTTGCGGTTCTTCTCACCCAGTTTTCCAATAACGCAGTATTTTCAGCAATCGACTGCAATTTATTAGACTCTTTGGCCGCCATTCCAAGGATTCCTTCACGTACATCGGTACGAATATAGGGCTCCATGAGCGGGTACAGCTGGTGCAAATCAAAGCGGCTGTCTGAGGAGGCTTGAGAGCGCCAGGAATTTGAACTGAGTTGCGCATACTGCATATTCTCATTGTTTTCTCGAGAATGGTATATTGACGGCTCCTCGTGGTTCATTCTGGTCCGCTTTTTGGTTCCCACCTCACTCATCTCCTCCCACAGATGCTCTCTTTTTGCTCTATTATGGGGCTCGTTTGTTAACAGCATTAGGCTACCCGCTGGTTTGTTATCGGTGACCGTGGTTGCTAGTATAAAATCGGCGATGGCATGCTCATAGACGGGAGAGAACCCGTTTGCGAGGACCCGCTTAACTTTTTGGTGAAAATTGCGGGGCCGCGGCTTTTGGAAAAAGCTCGTGACTTCCTCGATGAGATCAATCTTCTTGTCCTTTTTCCCCAACCAATAAATCCAGAATCGGTACAATTCCTTCAGCGTCATGATTTTCTCTTTGATTCGATCAGTCAAAATACGCGGCTTGACAATACCTTTGCCAAAAAATTCGGGGTCTTCTTCTTGCAACTGAGTAGCTGTAGTGGCCCATACCCCATTCGGTAGCTGCGCTGGGTTGTACCGTTTGGTTTTGCCCCATTCATGCAATTGCTGATTTACAACATCGACCGCGCGCTTGATCCTGCCGGGATTGTTGTCCCACGGAATTATGAATGCGCGCGCCGGCATTTGCTGGACTTGGATACGGCTTATTTCCATTCTTCTTGTATTCAAATCATCTTCTGGTTGTGATGTATACTCAGTTGATAAATGGTACTCTGGCGTTGACATATAGAGGATGTGAAGAGGAACAAGTTGAGAGAAGCGCGCGCGTACCAGTTTCTTTATATACACGCTAGCGGTGGGTCACAAATTGTGAATTGGCAATAATTGCAGCTCTACTATATAAGGAGGTCGTCAAACACTGCGAGAGAAAATCTATGAATCATCTGTTTAATATTTAGTCGATTATCTTGAAGCTCATGTCACTATGGGACCTCTACTACCTTATTAGCCTAGCATAGATGATCACAAACAAAACATAGAGTCTTTCACACGTGTGAATTTTGCCCCGGACCTCAGTGTCAGGATTATATCGGCACTTTGAGGACGATCTGGTACCACATATGCGGCACCCCTAGCCTCGCGTAATTAATCCGTGCTGCCCTAGCTTCTGGGCACTGCCTCATCTAAAGCGTCGATTAGAATTTCGCTTTATTTGTTAATATCTCTGACCAGCAAGTGGGTCAACCGGTTCTTCATTGCAGCCAGCAGCACAAGTGTCCTGATGGGGCGAGTGCCGCAAACATGAGAGGGTCCCTTTCGGTCATGGGTCCATCTTACTATGTGCTCATCAACTAATACAAGTTTTTTCAACTACAAGATCTGCTGGTGTTGGAGCTCACAATAGTTTCGGCACAATCGTCCTCTCTGACATGCATAGAGATGCAGTGTGCACGCATATGCAGATCATGTTGCAGCCTGGCTGTATATGTGGATGAAGAGATATAAGGCTCAGCTAATACTCAAAGTAGTCTCACAGCAGCCGATCACTATGTTGTGGTTGAGGCAAAAGCGTGATCTGAGTCTCAATAAACCAAAACACGAATCCAGGTTTAAACAGCTATTCAAGAGGAAGCAACCTAGAAATCAGCCAGACAACTACTCAGAAACAGTATCCGAGGCCCACGAGGAGGCTTCGGAGGATAAAGCGGACCTCTACTCTATAGTGCCCTATGCATCCCCGCACCCTTCAGTGCGAATAAAGGCTCTGCGCAAATCGCTCAGTACAGTTGTTGCTCCTAGGCCCCCGTCTACGCACTTGCGTATCAAGGCTCAAGAGACTCATGATCGACTACTTACCCCACACCGGTCGCCGCCGAGCCGCCCATACACTCCCACCAGTACCACCTCTAGCAGCGTGACTACCAGTACCCCTACCGGTCAGGCCAGCAGCGCCTTTGCCAGTATCGATGAGGAGGAGTCTACTGATGAATACTCTATTGACATTCGTGATGATACCGAGAACACCTCATTTTCTACCTCTGCAGAGGAGGAGAAAGTGAAGCATGATCCCAATCCATTTGCCACTATTCCATTTAGAAATCAGAGCAATACGATGAGCTTTATACCAGCCAAGAATCCTGCTCGTATTCGTAGAAAACCCCCCACTTTAAGGCAATCAATGGTAAGAGACGATTCCAGCTCAGTATACTCCTCAAGTATACGGCTCAGCGTCCTTCCCGCACCTCTTGATAACCCATGCGCCTTACCAAATACTAAAACTAGTGTGGGAAACAAGGATAATAAAGCTCCCGGGCCCGGCTCCTCAGACGAAACTTGGTTTCAGCAACGTGCAAGCGGGTGGAAACGCAATAAAAATAGAATCAGCAGCGTTCTCCCCCAGCAATACAGATCCAAGCCACTGACCCGTACATCCTCCCAGGAATTTGCAATACCTGCTCGCCACCGTCCTGTCATGAGGCCGCCAGTCGACCCCGAGTTGGTGCGCAGTGGAACCACCAAGAGCAGTAGACGCATAAGTGTCGCGTCGTCTCTCTCCAGCATCCTGCCTTATATTATCAGCTACAATAATATGAGTACAGAGGATATTTTTTCGCCTCAAAAGTCGCACACTGCTCCTAATATCGATATCACAGGTATTCAGGAGACTTATGCCACGGTGGAACATGTCGAACAGGCTGGGCCGCCGAGTATCTATGAGCAGAATCGCCGCATTGAGCAGCTGCTCCAAAGAAGAGCAACGCCTCCTCCTGTACAACCTCTTCGCATCCGTAAACCAGCTGCACCTAGCGTACCTTGCCAGGCAGGTGTCAGAGAGTATGCGCAACAGCTGGACCTTGATTTTGAGCCCTTTGAAGGAATAGAGCCTGATTATCAATTTAGAGAGCAGATTCTCAGGGGAACATCATACAGTGTTCGACGCCGGTCTCGCGTACTTGATAAAGACTTGCCGGCGCTACCTTATTCAGGAGGTGCTCCCAAACGCCTTGATACATTCCGTGATAAATTTAGATTGTTTGTTTAAATAGTTGAAACAAAAACAGAGTTCCTCAACAGTACATTCTCTTTAGCGAGAGTGGTCGCAAGCTATTATAGGCCAAAATCTCTTCTCTTGCCTTCCCAAGTATTGCCTGTCGACTCAAGCAAATTAAAAGGCGGCTTGGCATTAAATGATACTTGTACAGCTGGGTAAGCCATTCGCTCCTGGGATATCCTCGTCCTCGAGCAAGCAGCTGGACCAATTAGGATATTTATAAAAGGCGAAAATAGACTCTTTCCCATCATTGAGGCATATATGAATAGTATATATAGTACTCAATCTCTATAGTGATTTTATTGCGATTTTCTCGGCGAAAATCTTCCAAGCCGCCCTGTGCAGCCACATGCAGGTACATGCAGCCACCTCACGGCCACTTTCCTAATCGGGAAATTGTGAAATATTATGAATGAAAGGTCGGACTGGCAAATGCGGAAGGCCAAGAGCTATGGCAAGAGCTAACAAGGAAGGTCCCAAGTGCCCTGAAAAGTATATAAGGAGGGTCACGCCTCATATTTTCTTCATCACTCAAACACTCCTCTCTACTGCAAGCTCCCTGATCATCAAGGGACAATTGTCGGCTGCCATT
>JAKTWO010000069.1:0-29026 GCA_030582055.1 Wickerhamiella lipophila | reverse complement strand
ATTTTTATGCATGTAGTTATATGTCACATGATCCATATCAACAAAGATTTTTTAGTATATTATCATTATTTACAAGGTAGGGCGGGGTCAGGCGCCACAAGTCAATTGTTAGGCTTGGGTTGAGTAAACTGATCTCGTGGTACCTATTGAGGAGCTCGGTGGATTGACTCGAGATGAGCAAACAAGTTAGAATATTAAGTTTCTGTTTCATATAAAGTTTATCCGTGAAAAACTTAAAGTAGTGTACTAGTTTTACTTCTCAGTTATGACAAGCATTTATTTCTCAAACTAGGTCTACAAAATCCCGCAAAACTGTCGTGGTGCTAGTGCACATTACTAAAATTTCAATTCACCTGACACACTTGATCACATGGGTATGTGGCGGATAATGACAGGTAGTGGCTGAGGGTATCCCAAACTGGCAATCAGTGATATGCAGGGAATGCGGCATTGATATCCGGAGTGGGCCCGGAAGAAATACACATTTGGCAGCAGTGCCGGACGGGTTTGGTGTGCAGTGCAGTAACTAGGTTTAATAAATACTTGTTATAACACAACTTACAAAAGGTGGTGCATAAAAAGCTGCGCCAAGTGATTAGCTCAGGGTGCTGGTGAGAGATGAACCTCCGGTGCAGCAGATTATGGCCTTGAGCCCTAACCCTGCGATATCAAATCTATAATCAGTCTCAAAAGTCTGACACCAAAACAGCTTATCCCGAATTGAACAAAAACACAAAAACGCATGGCTGGCTGGCGACTGTTCAAGAAACGCCCTGAAACGCGTAGGCATCCAGAAGATGAGCTTCTCGTGGAAATACTCCAGAAGCTGCGCCCTCAGCCAGCGCCCGTGCCGACTGGCCCCTCCTCCTCTGGCTCGGGCTCGGGCTCGGGCTCTGGTACAGGTGTCCCCATTGCAAGCACACACCGTCGTCGTGCGGCCAGTATCAACTCACATCGCTCACGAAATAGTGTTAGATCCTCAAGAAGCAGCCTCAGCAGTCGTCAAAATCGACCTCAGAGCAGTAGTGCTGTGATCGCCAAACGCCGGTCGACTCGGTTAGCCCAGCCCATTGGTGCAGAGAGAAGATGTTTTGCGTGTGCGCGGCTATTTTCTGGGAATCATTGTGGTAATTGTGATACGAATTACGACGAAATCGCTCCGGTGGAGCCTCAACCACTGGACCTTAGCCTGGCATTCGACCTGGCTACAATGAATGACTCCTCGCTCCTGGAACAGATTGTTTGCGAGACTTTCTCCTCGGCAGATGCAGCTGTAGCATGCTTTTGCGAAAATAGCACCCTTAGTCTCGAAAAAATCGACATGCTTTACGAGATTTTGGCGACCCCCACATCAACTGCCCCCATGCGGGCTATCCTCCAGGGTGCACAAACTGTATTGCTCAATCGAACATTTCGAGCGCTCACGCATACTGAACTGCTTTACTTGCTAATCGTGCTTCAATGCCCAGCGCTAGCTCAGTGCTCGATGTTTACCAAGATCACTGGCCCACTCCAAAAACTAGCGCGGTACTCTTCGCTTCGTAGTAGAGCACGCGTCGTTCTCGAGATATCAATGGGACTCTTGTCCAACATGACCAGTGATTTGAGGCTAGTTACTGTTGGCCACCTGGGCAAGATGGACACGCAGCAGTTTGAGTCGTTTGTAGACCTGATAAACTCGTACATCGGGCACCGTCTAATGTTTCATTACCATTATAAAGCGCCCAAACGCCGAGCCAATGTCAAGGCACGAAACGAAATAAAGGTCCACTGGTATGCGGATGATTGGAGAATAGCCGCGGCCGCCAAGGTATTGGAATTGTGCTTTGAGGCCTCCAATCTACACAACAAATTGCCCATTTCACATTTCTACAATATGGTCGCAGATAATATAGAGTTGGGAGCCGATTACGACGCATGGCAGGCCCAGCTCAAGCGGCGAGACAACTTTACCACCACAGAGCTGTGGAACTCGGACCCCGCAATCCTAAACAAGTTTTCGTTTTGCCAGTATCCATTCTTGCTCACAATCACCAGCAAGGCGAGTGTATTTAAGCATTCGCTTCATCGTAAAGTCCGAGAGCACGAGCTGCAAGCTCACAAGTGCTTCTCCACGGGCTCCGGCTCCGGCCCCTTAATCAATCGTCCTTCAAGCTCAGCGAGCTCGGCATATTCGGTCCAGCACGCTCAGGCCACCAACTCGGCAAACTCTGCAGTACACGCCGCGTGGTCTCTGGCATCACAACCACATGCTCAAAACGCGAATCTCCAGATGGTTATTCGCCGGGACTACCTGCTCCAGGACTCAATGGCGCTCCTTTTGTCGCATAATGCTACCGACATCAAGAAACCTCTCCGGATCGAGTTTGTAAACGAACCGGGCATTGATGCTGGCGGCTTGTGCAAGGAGTGGATGCACCTTTTATTCAACGAGCTCACGGCGCCGAAGCTGGGTCTATTTGTACGCGATGAGGAATCTGCGTTCAACTGGTTCGGTACCCAGAATGAGAATCTTGACTACTACTCGACTCTCGGCATAGCACTGGGTGTGGCATTCAACAATGGTATGATGATCGACTCGGGGCTACCTGACTTGGCCTATAAGCTCTTGCTGGATACGCCCTATTCTATGGATGATGTAGGCCAAGTATGGCCGACCGTCACCCGTTCACTGAATGCGATTTTAGATTACCCTGATGATGAAGAGAATCTGGAAGATGTATTTGGACTCTCTTTCACCGCCCCCAATGGGCAACCCCTGTGCCCTGACGGAGAGAACATTTCAGTAACCCACGAAAATCGCGAACTCTACGTTGATCAGATGGTCAAATTCATGACGTCTCCCTCTGAGCAGTTTTTGCGGTTCAAGGCTGGATTCATGAGAGCCTGTGATACTGCAGCCCTACCCATATTTGCCGCCACTGAAGTCGAAGCCCTGCTAAGGGGTGAACGCAAACCGATCGACTTGGTAGCTTTACGCAATAACACTCGCTACTTGCACTGGGGAACTCCCCATGATGTGGCCAAAGAGCCGGTGGTCATTTGGTTTTGGGACTTTTTCAAGAGCCTGAGTGCCGAGAAACAAGCACTGCTTTTGGTGTTTGTAACTGCGACGCCGCGTGTGCCGGCTACTGGGATCTCCACACTGCAATTCCGCATCTCTTGTCTGGGGCCTGATTCAGACCGGTTGCCAGTCGCACACACCTGCTTTAACCAGCTGGGCCTGTACCGGTACAGGTCCAGGCAAAAGCTCTATAAAAAGCTGACTATGGCTATAACTGAGTGTCAATCATTTGGCATCAAATAAATTATTTATATATTTATATATATATATATATGTATTCATTCCGCACTAATGGTGGTTGTGGGTTTTAGACCTAGCGACAGTAGCTGGCCACCTCTGCTGATCATCTATTAGCCTGACCCCACACCTTGGACACCTTCAAGGCATAATATGCGGCCAGCAATGCTGTGAAGCTGCCTACCTGTAATGATACAGCAATAGCGCTGCCGTCTTTATCGGCGTTGTCCATTATCCGAAAAACAAGCCATGACCCAAACGTTGAGAGAAATTGTGGCAGGGTAATGGCTGTGTTGTGCAGTCCGAGGTATATCCCCGAGTTCTCGCCAACCGTATCCTGCGACTCGACGAATTCTGGATTCACAAGCATAACTTCATCGCCTGAATCAGTGGTGGTGGTGGTGGTCAAGTGAGGCATCTCGTGGATCCGCTCAGCAACTAGCGCAAAGGGTGCCCAGCACGTCATGGCCCACGCAACGCCAATAACTGAGAAAACTCCCAAAACGCCTGCATATGTGGAGATCCAAAAAGAAGAAAACGCGGCCAATGCATAAATTAGGTACGAGCCGCTCCATAGCCGTACAATGCTGGTCTTCAGTAGCGGCAGCACCATTGACCAGAAAGTAGTGGAGATTGAGAAAACGAGCAACGCGCGCGATCCAGCTCTTGCGACTTGGTCCGGCATTGGAGGATACATTTGCTGCGATCTCCACACCTCTGCAGCCCACTCGGCTCCGAAAAACAACATGGTGAACCACGCATACCATCCAAAAAGTTGTACCTTGAAGATCGAGGCTAAAACTGTATCCAGGTCTAGTGCAGCATTAAATGTAGCTCCCACTATGCGTCTCAGCTGAGTCCAGGCTCCAGATTGCCTGTTTACAAGATACCGTTCAGAGACGGCTCCACAGGTGAGTCCCACGCCCAAGACCAGCAAAAACGAAGCCACAAAGCAAACACTCTTGATTTGCGTGCCCATAATCCAAGCTATATCTGATGAACAAAGCCAATATGATGCGAGATGCCCGCCAGCACTCATACGGCCGGCCCAGGCATTTGCTTGAGTTTGGCGTGCTTGAGGCAGGGTATCGACAATAAGGGCACGTGAGGTAGCACCGCAAACATTTATAAACACGTCCACGATCAAAACACCGATAATTGCCGGTACCAGAGGGCTAATATCCCATATGGGGCCGAGATCCTCTGCTGCGCTGAAAATGACCATCCCTAGCGCAACGGCGATTGCTGAAGCCATCATGAAAGGTCTACGACGACCATGACGAGATCTACTGAAATCAGAGACCGCCCCAACCACAGGCTGGACGACTAGCCCACATAGGGGACTAGCGATCCAGACCAGCGATAAATGGGGCTTGGAAATGCCCAGCTGCAAGAGGTACCGGCTAACGTATGCCTGTTCCACCCCCCAAGCAAATTGCTGTGCTGCTATTGCCAGCGTCAACAGCGGCAATTGAGCAGATTTGCCCAAGATCCGCGGTGACCCTGCCCACTCCATTACTACAAACCTGGGACCAAGCAGCAACCCCACAAACTTAAACTCTGCCTCCTTCTCCCTCAATTGGAAAATGTCGTATGCGCAAGAGATCCTCGAATATTTCCTTGAAAAAGACGAACTAAAGTCAGGAAGCTCGGACGGAGAGCCCGAGTACTACCGCTATGATCTGCAGGGTGGGTTCCAAGACACCCAGCTGGTACTTGCTATGGCCCTCGAAGGGTACATTGTAAGTCTTGTAAAGAACCAAAAGAGCTATTCGACCTATGTACTAAGGAACGGTGACTCTGTCAAGGCTCAGCTCGACCCATTTGTGCGCACTTTCCATACCGCAAGTGCTGCGCATCATCGCAAGCTCAGTAGCCCTGCGAATACTGAGAACAAGGTTCCCAGCAATGTCCGTGCGGATATTCACCGGGTATTATCCAACAATTCGATCCAGGATGCCGGCATTGAGCGCCCGCCCGTATTCGATGATGAGCTGCAATTGCACAGCCAGGCCACAACCCAGCACCCAAGCCTCAACATTGGGTCTCGCGACCTAGATCCCCTGGGCAAGCACCCTGAGATGAAGCCTTCTTTGACTGGAGGCGTGGGTCCCGATCCCAGTGTGCGCGGTGGCCCCGGTTTGCCCTCTCAGGGAGGCATGCACCCTACTCCGTTCGGGACTGGAAACATACGATATGACCCTCCAGGCCCCGGATCCTCGTTTGGGGGGCCAGGCAATGGGTTTAGTCTGCCTTAGACACCTCACTTTCTTATTATCAACAGATACTGCAGATACTGCAGATACCTGACCTATAAAGCATAAATGATAAATAATATTACATACAAGAAATCAATTAACTTGAAGTTATACAAGTAATATCGATCAATTCGATCCACTATGACTGTAATGCCTTGAGTCTTTCTCGCATGTCCTCAATTGTTGCCTCTTCATCTTCCTCTTCCTGCTCAACAGCGGGCTCCACTACTTGGGGTTTCTTTTCTTGAGGAGTGAGAATACTATCCAGGATCTGCGAAACCTGCTCCTCATCCTCGCTTTCAAGCTCTGAACCCACCTCCAGGGTATCGCTCACCATCTCGTCGATGATGCCACTTTTGACGAGCTCTTGGCCCAATGCTTGCATTGTATTCATGATTTCCGGTAGCCTGATCAGCTGGTTTACTTCTTTCATCAATTTGGCGCTTGTAGCCATGGACCCCTGGAGTTTCTGTAGAGCAAACGCCTCTCCGACCTGCATTTGGATCGAGCCAAGCTGGGCCTTGGATATAAGAAGCTTCTCGCGGTGCTTCTGTGCTTTATAAATTTCTTTAGCCAGCAAGCGAGCGCTCTTGTCGTCGTTGCGTCGTGCGCACTGCTTGATCAGCGTTTTGGTCTTGGTCTCAGAGGCCCGCAGCCCGCCCAATTGCTTGTCGAGTTCTCGCTGGTTCTTCCTCACGAGCGCATCACATTTACGTTTTTGTTCCTTTGGATCAGGGCCGTAAATGGCCTTTTTGATATAGTCCATAAGGATGTGGCGGCAGGTGGCTGGGATGTGAGGTATGGCGGTCAAACTGGTGATACCGGATGCGGCCCATGCCAAGCCAACTCAAACAAGCCAACTCAAGCAAGACAGCTCAAATTATGGATTATGGTATCAATTGAGTCCATAGAAACTGGTCGGTGGTCTTTTCTACTCCTCTAATTACTCTGAGACTCTGCCTTACCCGCGATACTAAATATAAATAGAAAGCCGATCACTTTTGTCTAGTAATGCACCACCAATATAGCCACTTACCACAAACATAGTACTGGGAAACATGTAGTACTCTGCCACAAACCTACCATGTGCTGGTCAATTCTAGGAGTAAAGCTTCTTGCATTCTTGGATTTCCTTTATCGGCTTTGTTTACGGCCAACAGTATACGCTTTATTTTCGCTTCTCCAGCACAAAAATGTTTTCACGTTGCTCATCCTACTGACGCTATGGCTGGTTCTCCACTGCTCGGCAAAAGTCAACAAAGTGAAGCTTGAACTAAAGCTGGAGGTCAGGAAAGTTGAACAAGAGACTCGTAATGCAGCGCAGGCTGCTATTCTAAAGCAGGCTATCCTCTTTGAGAAGGAGCTTCGAAAACTGCAGGATGAGATGCGCGAGCTCAAGCGCACCGTAGGAGCGATAAAGGCGGCTGCAACTGCAAGCTCTGGCGAGAGATCTCCTTCAAATAACGATACCGAAGCGGATATGGTTGAATCTTTGATAGTCGCCAAAAAAAAGGGCTTGCGTCGTATGTGCGTCGCGGGTCGAGGGTGGGTCCCCGTTAAGCGGGTCCAACACGAATTGAACTTGTGCGATCAAGAGGTGAAGATTTTATGCAGTGCTTGACTAGAAATAAATAATATGCAGTGAGGGACTATGAGCCCTTTGTGAGCCGGTTGATTCTCTGAACAATCTCCACGCAATCGGCGGCGCTTTGGCAATCGATATCGTACCTTTTTGGTCCATTTTGTTTCATGACAAAGATTTTGAGGTACACTGCGACCTTGGAGCTCTGTTTGCAGCGAATCACCTGGCGAATATGAAAAGTAGTTGTCTTGGGCTGCTCGAGCAAGGAGCGATCACTGGGGGGCATAATGTAAACGTACTCGCCGTCGATAGCCAATTCACGCTCTTGGCGGCCCAAAAAACTCACGTGCTGACGACGCCAAATACGGTATTTGTAGTATCCAACCCTCTGGAAATTGAGGCCCGCAACGTCGGGAATAGGGGCTGGTGCAAACGATGAAGGGATGCTCCCCGCCGTGTTTTTGCGTTTAGTAGGAGACCTCATTGATTCGTCCTCTGCTATTGCACGCTTGGGTACAAGTTCGAGGGGCACCACCAGCTCATCCTCATCAGAGTTGGATGATTCGGGACCTGGCTCGAACCGGGTCACAGACTGGGGGTTGAGCGAGCCTAGTGTCGCACCTAAATCGAGAGTCGGCCGCTTATTGACTGCCCTCAACGCGTAATCATTGAAACTCAGGTTCTTGTGCCTGCAGACCACCTCCAGTATTCCCAGAGCCTTGGAGGTACTGGGGACAGTATCGCTCCAATATATATTCGAAACAGCATGATCAAAGGGGAACATATACACTCTTACTGTAATTTGCTGAGTTTCCGTTTCATTAGCTGGGCTTGATGTCGATACGAACGGCGTTTCGCGACTGTTGGCTTGAAACTCCTGCTGGGTGGCTCTAACCAGCACAATCTCATCAAGTGAGTACGAACTGATTAGCCGTTTTCTTTCTAGAGCTGGGAAATCGTCGTCTGGTTCGCCATCCTCATCATGGAGCCGTAGGTTGTACCAGTTGGGGTTCTGCTCCTCGAGTGCGTACGACTCACGGTAAGATCGGAGAGAGTAGCCAATAATATCGTTTACTGTGGCATCACCTCGTACTGTGAGCTGGATTGGCCGGCTAGGGTGCTCCCGAAATACAAAGTATACTCTCAAGGGTAGCGCAGACTCTGCTGTTGCAGCTGCACTAAGGAACCGGTTGAGCGGGTCCCCATCGGCATTGGACAATATAGCGCTAGACAATAGCGATCTGTGCATTTCTTGAGGCTGGCAAACACTGACTTGCCTCCGCGTAAACTCCAGAGACTCTGATTCATGATAAGACATCTTGCGGGGTGACGAGAGGCCTCCACTTGACGACGCGGCGGATTTGCCCGCAGCCATCATGAGCAGCCGTTCTTCTAGGTCGCTGTCGTCATCAGCAAGGTACCGGACCCCCTGAGGAGTTGCGTCGTAATCGGTGATATCTGGCTCGCCAGGCATTGACTCTGATGTGCGCCGCAAAGAGGCTGCTCCATCCGTCAACGAGTCCCCGTCATCGCTTTCACCGAGCTCAAATTGGATTTTGCCCTTCGGAGTAGACGTGGGGCTGAGACTCGAGTCTGATAAGGAAGTAGCAATACTGTTTCCCTCGTCTGTGGACTGGATCGAGCCAGCATAATTGATCAAATTGGAAAGATTCGAGGGTAACTGGCCCGGGACCGGCTGATCGGTGCATATCCTCAGCCTCTTTGTTAGAAACTCACGGCTATATGTGAGCGCCATCTGGTGGGGGTGAGGATGGAGGAGGGAGGATGAGGGAGGCATCGGGCTCCCCAAAAGGCATACACTTCAGACTTGCCCTGAGCTAACAATAAAATCTATTCACATAATCGTTACTATCTAATGCTTAGCCTCAGCCTCTTGCTTTTTGAGGAAATCCATGATGAACTTCTCCTCCTCGCTGGTCTCAGCTTGGATAGCGGGAGTCTCGATCTTAGCGGGCTTGTTCACGGCCTTGTATGCGGTGACACCGCCAATCAAAGTACCAAAAGTGGCAATACTGAGCTGGTAGGCAGGGATGTTCTTGCCAAAAATCTGGTAGTAGGCGCCCATTGGTAAGTAACCAATCGAGCGGCGTTTCGGGGGGATGTATTCTGGCTTAGTAATGCCGGCGCTCCTGGCTCACTGGGAGTGGGCCCCCATGGGCCCCCATGGGCGCGCTCTGCTCATGGGATTCATTGGATTTACTATTCAGGTGGGAGACGGACTAGTTGCAGGTATTGTGCATGTGCCGATGTAGTGTGCCGCCGGTGTGGAAGTCTGGTTTATTTCAGCAATTAAAAACCAGAATGCTACCATATACAGGTAAGATACACAACGACTGTGCCGCGTCCGCCTCACGAATCTTCTTGCTTCAACCGACGATGCAGGGGTATATTGCAGCAGCTGCGGGGAAAGAAACAAAATCCAGAACCCGCTCGGCACAGAATGACGCCATACAGAGTTTCAAGAGCAAAACATTAGCATCAGCACTCGTATTTTACCAAAAGGGTGTCGAGTTTACAAGTCTATCTACGCCGTGACACTCGCAAAGTTGGTATATGCATACGTGCACTGACCTGTCGCGTCCCGAGAGGCTTTAGAGACGAAATGCATCTTGCAGTGCATCGAACAATGCATACCTTTTAGATGACACCCTGCGAGCTCTGCAAGGGTAGATAGGACATGCAGCTAGTATATTAACGCCATATTTATGTACTTAAAAGTGCAACCTAGCTAGAGTCTGAGCTAAATACAGAAGCCCCATCGCGTGCTGACCTGTTCTGGGCGTCACGTGACTCTATAAAGGAAAGAAAGATTACGTACGACTTGTACTAAACATCCTGAAAACCCGCGCTTCAGTACAAAACCCCAAGGTTACCGTTGCATTGAAGATGGCTGTGGGGGATTTTGAGTCCTACAGCCACGAAACTGAACCACGCTTTGATTTTGGCGCTGCGTCGCCGAGCAAGAGCCGGCGCTCCACGCGTTATTACGCGCTACCGCAGCCCAACTGGGAACGTCAAGAGAGCGCGACACCTGCCACTCCGGCGACTCCGCGGGTGGCTCCAGGAGTCTCGGCTCATGAAAAGAACTTGCAAGAGGCGCTGTCGATGCAGACCCCTGGATCTGCGCCCATTTCACCCCAGGTCCCGGCGTCGGGGTCTGCGCCTACCACGTCAACAACGTCCCAAGGCGATCAAAAGGAACGCATCTGCCACGCGTGCAACCTCAAAATCCAGGGGCATTTCGTGCGCGCTCTGGGGTCTTCTTGGCATATTGACTGCTTCTGCTGCGCAGACTGCGGCGAAAAATGCGCCAAAAAATTCTTCCCCGACCCCACCACACAGGACGATGGGCCCCAGCGCCCGTTATGCGAGCGGTGCTATTTCTCAAGGCTCGACTTGCTGTGTTATCGCTGTAATGATGCTCTGAGAGGTTCCTACATCACCGCTCTTGATCGCAAATACCATATTGAGCACTTTACTTGTTCAGTGTGTCCCGTGAGTTTTGGACCCAATGACTCGTACTATGAACACGAGGGCGATGTATTTTGCCAGTTTCACTATTCCCGAATGTACGCGAGTACCTGCGAGGGCTGTAACTGTGCCATCCTCAAGCAATTCGTGGAGACGTACCGAGGCGGCGTGGAGCACCAGTGGCACCCGGAATGCTACATGATTTTCAAGTTTTGGAATGTCAAGCTGGGGCCTGCGGTAATCCCGCCCTCTCTAGAGATGGCCTCGCCCAACGGTACCCCCACCGACGAGCAGCGCTCACTGGTCGCCACGCACGATGCGTTTATTGACCGGCTAGTGCTTGATATTTGGAGTACACTGTGCGGATTCGAGGAAACCACCGCGTCTGGCATATCTCTAATGCTGCAATGCGCCGTCAACCACTCGTATGAGCTGGCCCTCAGCACCACCTCCAGCCTCGTGTTGTCTGTTCGGGTTTTGTTTGAAGCAATCCAGGAGCTCGTCAACGACCCACGGGCCCCCAAACTCAACAAAGAGCCCAAAACTCTATGCCGCAAAGTCGTGGCCTACATGTCAATCGTATCAAAAGCTCGCCAAAGCGAGCAGGGAGCACAGCATTCGCCTGATTTACTAGGGGTAGCAAACTCTCTCGCACATTACCTCAAAGTCCTGATACGCTACGGGCTCAGTACCGCTTTGCTGCTCGACAAAGACGACCCGCAACACTACATTCTCCACAGATTCTTGGCCCATGTGGCTCAGTACCGCTCACCGCCACCGTCGCTGGCAGTCTCGGCTCTAACCAGCGATCGATGCGTGGTATGTCAGAAAACTGTTGAAGACAACTGCCTCTGCTCGCGCGACCGGTTATGGCATACCCATTGCTTTGCCTGCTCCAAGTGTGGTAAGGAAATGCCACCCATCCCTGCCGGTTCTTCAAAGGTCGTAAGCACTTCTCCCGCTGGCGAGCCCCATTGTGGCCAATGTAAGGAGGAGTCGCAATCAGTATCAGTGGACTCGGAGTTTGTTGCCGTGGGCAGGCTGTCGCAATACATATTCCTATTGTACGTGGCAATCGCTCGCTTTGAGCTAGTGCTGGGCCAATCCAGTGCCCGTGAATCAGTGTCTAATAGTGCAAGTGTTTCAACCCCCTCGCTCAGCAGACCGGAAGACTCAAATCTCAGTCCTCAATTACCATCGTTTCGAAGGGGTAGTATAGAAGATGCCAACGATAAGCACTATCTCAGCACTGTTTCTGATGTTCGCAATGTACGAGACAAGCAAGAAAAGAAGATCAATGCCGGTAATATTTGTACCAGCAGCAATGCCAGCCAAGACACATCCAGCACCAGTATCATCAACAACAACAACAACAACAACACTAATAATAATAATAAAGCTGACGCGGGAAATTTGTCGGTGGTTCCTGCGGCGCTCGAACGTACTTCTGATCTGCTCCACTCTAAATCTGCCCTCACTTTGGATGATATTCGTCGCATTGTAGCTGCCGAGCAGGCCCGTGACCAGATGCCCAATGCCTACCGCCATCAGCAGCAGGAAGTCGAGGATATGCTGGACATTTCCGCGAAAGTGCACCAGGATACAGGCGAAGTCCCTCGCTATTTTGCAGACCTCAATAGCGACGATTACAAGCTCGTATCGCGAATTGCGACCCATAAACTTTTTGAACTGATTGTGCCCAAATACATGTCCGAGGAAGAATTGAGCGCGGTTTTGATGCCACCACAGCAATCGATCTGGGCGAAAATGGGTAAAGCGCTAGGCCCCAACCGGCCCAAACGGTTTGGGGTTTTTGGCATTGACTTGGATACCCTGATTGAAAAGAGCGGAGTTGACTCTACTCTGGGAGTTGGTGGCTACACGCTGCGGATTCCTGAATTTTTGGAGGAAGTGATCAGTGCGATGCGTCAAAAGGACATGAGTATTGAGGGCGTTTTCCGCAAGAACGGCAACATCAAGCGAATCCGGGACTTTCAAGACATTGCCGACAAGGGCGTCGATATTGGCGGGATGCTTGCCGAGGAGAACATTATCCAGCTTGCAGCTCTACTCAAGACGTTTTTGCGGCAAATGCCAACGCCACTATTGGGATACAAAGCCGGGCCCCTATGCACGTTGGGGATCAAGGTCGAGCCGGAGGAGCGGGAGCCGCTGATCAGGCTGCTAGTGTGTGTGCTTGAGCGCCAATCTCGCGACACGCTTGAAGTCCTGATGACGTTTTTGAACTGGAGTGCGTCATTCAGCACCCTTGATGACGACTGTGGTAGTAAAATGGATGCACATAATCTCGCGACCGTTATAACACCAAATATTTTGCCTGGAGCAAAAGATGGTATTCAACCCGATCACTATTTACAGGCAATCGAGGCGGTTGCATTCTTGATAAAAAATCACACATACACTGCACGAGTACCGCCGGACGTTTGGCAGATTTTATCCCAGATAAAGGAGGCCCACCCCAAGGAGAAGCTGGGCCAAAAAGAAGTGATCGATTATATCCGAGAACTAAGTATTTAATGTATTTAATTAATGTACAAGTAAGGGGTGTGTGAGCGAGGATGGGTAGAGCTTCAGGAGACGTACAAGTAAGGTGGGTGAGTGAGAGGCCCAGGAGAAAATTTGAGCCAGTAGTGGTCTATACCTCTCAACTTGTATATATCTTCACCAAATTCACATGTTGCCAAGCTGAACCACCAACCTGGTTCCACCAACCTGAACCACCTACCCCGGTGGCGCTCGCCACACCCGTCAAGTACAAATCTCGAACTTTCCAACCCTCTCCACAAATGTCTTCCATCAAAAGTGTCAAGTCCATTATCCCTCTCTTGGATCGCGTTCTCGTCCAGCGTATCAAGGCCCAGACCCAGACTGCCTCTGGTATCTATATTCCTGAGAAGAACGTCGAGAAGCTCAACGAGGGCTCCGTTCTGGCTGTTGGTCCTGGCCTCTCCGACAAAGACGGAAAAGTTCTGCCCATGGGCGTCAAGGCCGGTGACAAGGTCCTCATTCCTCCCTTTGGAGGCTCCTCCATCAAGGTCGGCGAGGACGAGTACATCTTGTACCGCGACCATGAGATCTTGGCCAAGATTGAGTAGCTAAAAAATTTCATATGTACATAGATGGACTCTTAAAGGCTTGGTAGATCTTTCCAGTTGACTTTGAATCGTTTTTGTTCGTTTTCCAGCCACAGATGGCGAGCTGAGGCCCCAAGCTGGTCAAGCTGGTTCCGCTGGTCAAGCTGCCTGGAAAGCTTTCGCAATTGCCTAAACCCATTGACCTGGTGCATCACGTGGACTTTAGCTACTCTCAGCTGGTACTCGAGTTTGGCCTTGTCAAAAGATCCGTGGTGTACCTGCCATTTGATTTTGAGCCCCATGACCATGCCCTCAGAGTGCCGTACGGTATGCTTGAGCCGGTCCATGTACTCTTTAAACAGATCCTCGTTTTCGTTGATGATTGCCAGGTTGAGAAGCTGGTAAAATGCTAGCTGCTTTGTGTTGTCGTCAACACCATCCGAGGCAGCCAGGAAATCACAGGCCTGCTGTATATCCTTTGCTGCCATATTCTTGACCAGTCCGCTCAGTTCAATTGCCCTGAGGTCGCCTCTGATTTTCTCCATCATAATTTGGCTGTTTACAGTATCGCCCAGCGCAGCGTATGCCACAAGTAAAGCCCCCGCCAGCGGTCGGTCTATTAACTTGAGTTTGGGCACTACTTCGATCGCCAAGGCGTGCTCTCCGCAGGTTATCCTGGTCCTGGTAACCGCCAGAGCCACAAGGGGTGTATCTATGCTCGGAGAATCGGCTAGATCAGCCGCTATTCGTAACGCCAAAGCCCGAAATCTACGCTTCGGTCCAAAGTACCGAAGAAATGCAAGTAAAAGAGAAACAGGGAGGTCACAATCGGGGTTTCCATTGGGGTCCCCATTCGTCAAGTAGTTCCATACATCAACTACCAGTGTATCATTCTGAAAATGTCGCTGCAGCTTCACCAAGTCAATTAGAGCAGTATTAGGGATCCGCGAGGGCGATTTGCCGAGCAGCTCGAATGCTAGTGGCGTGATGTCTCTTTTATGTGAAGCAGTGTACAAAATTGCCGATTTGAGAACATCTCGCTTGAACCATGTGGGGGGTTCCATATATGATGATTGTAGTACTTTACGAAGCCGGTAAAGGTTATGCGGGGTATGCTGAGGGTCGTATTTAGCCCATGCTCGTATTGGAGTAGCAAGGGCTTTTGGAACCGTGGCCATGTCTATACGGATGGAGGGTGTTTGCAGTGCAGAGAAAGGCTGACAATGCACAGTAGCGACCATTCGAGTCCAAACGGCCTTGGACTTGCGGATTCGCTCGCTCACAACAATAAGCACTGGCCATTGGATTCAAAAGCCCGTGGCCTCGGCTCCAGCCAGGAGCAAGAGCAAGAGCAGGAAGAGATCATGAGCAGCGAAGTGGATTCAGAGTTCGACAGTGGGCAACACACCCCAGACCCCAGCGCTACTTTGCAACAGGATAATAGTGCGGATCTATTTAAAAAAGTCTATGATATCGAGCAGCGCAATAAGGCTCTCGCGTTATCGAGTACTAACCTGGGCAGGTATGAGGAGCACAGTCCTGAGCATAGTCCTGTAATTGTTGGTAGCTCCGTGGGAAGCCCTGATGCGCAGGTAGCACTTGATAGCCCTGTTGAGCAACACAGCCCCTCAGGGGCCAGGTCAATAGCCAGTTTAGGGCCCGGGATATCCAGCCCAGATGGTCACGAGACTACAAATACCAGTATTCACTACTCTACCGACCACTCGTACGAATCTTCTCCTGTGGATACCAACCCCATCATTGAGGAAACCCCACATGAGCTGGGTATCCCCAAGGTGCTTTCGATCTGGGCACTCCAGGATGGAATCTGGAGACCGGCGTTGCCTCTCGATCAGAAAAGTGGTGGCCAGCAAATGGTCAAGTTCCCTGGCCAAGAAAACGCCACTTTTGTCTTTAACTATGAGACGCGGCCCCTAGTGCTGGATGTGGACTTGAGTGTTCGTACCGATAAACTGCCCGGCGAGTTCAAGATTGTGGACTTGATAAAGGACCCAGGAGCTCGTTACTGTACATCTGATCGGTACTCACGTGTTGAGCTTGCCAATGATGGCCCCAAACCGGAAATGGTCGCCATCGATGAACTCTATATCCCGGACGATGAGCAACAACAGGACCGCAGCAAACGGCACAAACCCCACCAGATTTTTGCAAACTGCCTTTTCGCAATCACTCAAACCGAAAACGATGCTCAGCTACAGCGCATAATCCGCGACCATGGAGGCACAGTGGTGGACAATATGGAAGTTTTGTTTACTATTGATGAGGACACAGAGACCCTCGAATGGGCTTACCGTGAGTTTGAGTACCAGTTTGGAGCTATGGTCACCGCCAAGCAGTCGCAAACCCCCAAGTTTCTGCAGGGCCTGGCAATGGGCCTCCCGTGCCTCTCGCATCAGTACATTTCCGATTCAGTCAGTGCTGGTTCACTGCTGGGTCTGGAAAATTATATTGTTGCCTCCCCACTGGGCCGCGATTACTCACACCTGAGCCTCGAGCAGCAGTTTTACCTCCGCACCCTGGCACTGACACCCATTGTACCTCCTATATGTTTGCTAGGTGATTCAGACTCTCCATTGTACACACTTGTGGTTCTTGCGTGTGGCAAACCTGTTTTGACTATCTCCAAGGTAGAAGAGGCGCCTCCCGGATCCCTGGTTGTTCAAGATAGTAGCGAGGGGCTAGCAGAATTGCCACGCCCAGTGCGTGATCAGCTCTCGCGCAAAGTACGGCTTTTGGAAACTATTTGCATGTCCCAGGACTGGGTTATCCAATGTGTAACCAGCGGAAACTTAGTTTAGGCTTATTTATTATAGACGACTTGAATAAATATGGGTGGATTGGTGTTGGTTAGGCTGGCGGCCCACCCGGCTAGCGGCCCACCCGGCTAGCGGCCTACCCGGCTAGCGCCCGAAACTAGCTCATAGGCTGGCGGTCCACCCGGCTAGCGCCCGAAACTAGCTTTGGGCATACCTTCGCGATCAGCAATCAAGTCCACAATGTTTCTGCGATGGCTAATCATTAGATCAATGAGCTTGTTATCGCGCTGATCCCACAGCAGCACTGATTCCCTGGAGTCGGCACGTTTGGCTTCCTGAGCCTCCTGAGTGATATCGAGAATCAAATTAGCGGTGGACGCATCGCCGGCCACGGCCCTGAGAGACATTTCGCTCGCAACGTCAAAGCACTGCTTGAAATCGCGGAAATACTCCCAATACAGCGCGATGATGGTGTTGTAAACGGGAGCGGTTAGCGCGGCCTCCACTACCGCAGGGTCGCAGTTTTTGACATTCGAGAACATTGCCAAGACCCCCATAGGATCATTCAGGGCCACCAATGCCTCTAGACACTGATGGAATACGGGCCCCAGGGTTTTAGGAGCAAAGGGGCCCTCTGGTGTTGGCGAGTCCCACCTGGTGCAGTTTTTGTCAAAGCGCGGTACAGCAGTAGCGAAAAAGTACTCTACGATTTGTGTATTCGACGGAAATGAGTTTATATGGTCAAATACTGGCTGCAAGTACTCGAATTTCTGGGTCCGTTTGCTCAGCAAACTTTTTTCCCTGATTAGGGAAATTGGGGCTGTGGAAGCGGATCGGGGGGTGAATACAGGCGCTGGGGAGAACATTTGGTTGATGGCTGCTGCTGCACTCTTGTTTCGCTTGGCCTCTGCACTCTCAAATACGCTGTCGAAAATCTTGTTGAACATTTCGCTGCTCTTTCGCTCGCTGCTATTCAGCTCAGTGATTCCGCCCGTGGTAGGAATCTCAAAAGTCTTGTCTTTGAGAAGAATTCGAGCCCTAGAAAAGTGCCGTATCATGCTTTTCATAGTACAAGCTAAATGAAAAAAATATTTAGGTTGTGTCTTATAATCAGTGGGTGTAGGCTGGTGGGTGTAGGCGAGTGGGTGTAGGCGAGTGGGTGTTGACTTGTAGTGGGTGGTACCTGGGGTGTGAGTCCAATGGCACGAGCGGGTCTTAAAAATTATCAACAAATCTTTATTTACCTCATTGCTCATCCTTTAACCTCCTTCTCCCCTTATCCTCTTCTCCCCTTCTCCTCTTCTCCCCACTTGACTAGCACTCCTCTGACTAGCACTCCTCTGACTAGTAATCCTCTGCACCCCTAAACTATGCCCATATTTGACAAGTTGACTCGACTCGCGCAAAATGCCACTACTCAGTACGGAGAAATGACCCGTGTCGTAAACAATACAGCTGTAAGCGGCACTGCCACCCTCCAAGTGCACATTGATGACCCCAAGAACATGTACACTAGTGGCGACATTATAACCGGTGAAGTAACTCTTGTGCTGAAAAAAGAGGTTGACATTAGTGAACTTACAGTCAAGTACAAGGTTGATGAGACCACAGAGCTTCACCAGGCGGAGGATTTCAAGGATAAGCGCCAGGACCAAGTCACGTTCAAGGGCGCTGCCCGTGTATACGAAAATAGCGTTCGACTATTCCCTTCGGAGCAGGATTTAGGTCAGTTGCGTATGCAGAAGCTGACTCTTTCTCCCGGCACCCACAAGTACCCGTTTAGTGCACGTATTCCTGGCCATGCCAAGGATAACTACAAGGTATTGCCGCCTAGTTTTGTTGATCCAGAGAAAAGGGGCACAATCTGTCATACCCTCAAGGTCACCCTAGTGAGATCCTCGTCATTTAAGCAGAATTCTCGCTTTGAGGTACCCTTACAGTACCTTCCCGCGTGCAGCTCCCGTGAGCTTGGCCAAATGCACACTTTGGGCTCCCAAGATACAGCTGCTGAGCATGGGTCAGTGCTTAACCGCAAACAAACTACCCTTAGAGCCTCCGTCACGTTGCCAGCGGCGTTCCAACCCCACTCGACTCTGCCTATCCAAGCTTTTAATCTCGAGTCGCTACAAGGGTCGCCGTTCACGGTACTCGATGTGGTGGGTGAACTATTTGGTACGTCAAGTATTATTGCTCAACAGCGTCAGGAAGAACACCACGTACGTTACGTGCTTTTCCAGCGATCCATCAATTCGCAAGCCTCGAAAATCAACCTCGCCAACCAGATTGGGCATGTCGAGACCCCGGCGCAGCTGGTGCCTAGCTTCGAAACCAAGTTTATCTCAATGAAGTATACCCTACAGTTTACTGTTCGGGTTGCAGTAGGGTCCAACAATAAAGTCTCAACTCTCCAGTTTGGCGGCGAGATTAGAGTCCTGGGGCCCCACCTGTTTCAAGAAACGGAAACATACCACCAGCAGGAGGAGGAGGAGCCTCCAGCAGTGAACAAGCTGTCCACGCTCCCCAATGAAAACAACCCATTCACAAAGCACCAGCCAAAGAGTGGGGAGGAAACTGTCGGACATACTTTTAATCCGAGTAGCAGTTCTCATGCCCAAACAACTAGTGAATATGAACTCTCTAGCACCTATCCATCGGAAAAGCATGACCCCGACGATCTCCCTCCAGCATACGGCACCTGAACTGTCTACATTTTAGCATATATTGGTTTTACCTTAGCGCATTAACCTATTCAATAAATACCACCACTAAAGCCCGCGGCGGTTAGGCTTGTTGTTGCCCTTGGGTTTGGGTGCCATCTTACGGAACTTTTTATTCTTGTTCTTGGCGGGCGCTTCATCGCCACTATCATCGTCCTCATCGGCCTGGGCACGCTTTCCGCGTTTGTACTTGAGCTTACCGCGCTCGGTGCGGATAGGGCCACTCTTGACGGCATCAAGGTACGCGTTGATAGCATTCTTTTCACCATCGCCCTCAACAGCATCGTTATCGTCGTCGCGAATGATGATTTTGCCATCTTTCTCATTGAGCTTATGGCGCAGCTGGCGCTTTTTACCCTCAGCGGGTTTAGAGGAGGAGATGCGAGACAGAGCACTTTGGTCCATAAGATCAAGAGGCTCACTGCCACCGATAATGTACTGCTCGGGTTTGCTGTTGTCTGATTTGCGGCCTCTAGAGTTTTGGTTCTGGCTCTTGTTCTGGTTCCTACCAGCTTGGTTGTTCCTGCCAGCTTGGTTGCTCCTACCTTGGCTGGGCTCATCCTCGTCCTCATCCTCCTCATCTTCGGAGCCGTACAGTGCTTCATCGAGCTCATCTTCAAACTGACGGCCCTTGGACTTGACTTCATCGCTTGCTGCTGCCTTTTTGCGTTTGGAGCGGAGACGACTCTTGTGAATATTATTGAGGTGCTTCATGTGTTCTTCGGGGAAGACCTCCTTGAGACGCTCATAGCCGACTTTACGAATCAACCGCTCAAATATATGACGAACCTTGGCCTTGAAGTGATTGCTATGCTCCTTGTTCCAGCTCAAGAGGCTAGGGACAAGCTCTTCAAGGTGAGGGTCGAGAACCTCCACAGGAAGGACCAGCACAGAGACTTTGAGGAAGCCCAAAGTACTGTTTACAATCTCACGGTTGTTGTTGGACAAAAATATCCAAACCGTCTCGGCAATCTCTTTCGCGTTTTCGTCGTCCATATCCTCATAAAACTCGTGAAACAGAAAAGACAGAGACAATACTACGGCAGAAATGAAATGAGGGGTATCGCCGAGCAGACCGGCGCTGACCATTGTAAAAAACTCGGTGAGAGAGGCGTCCACTTTTTCGTCGTCCTCGAGAAAATCGAGCTCAGCGTGGTCAACAATGCCGCCACCTTCCTGCTTGAACTTCTCACCCATGAGAGCCAACAACGAGTATGCGGTCTCACGAGTCTTTTCGTTGGTATCTTTGGTGCAAAGCATAACTTCAGAGAGAGTTGCGGGGATCACGTACAAGTGCTCTTGCGGCAGGTTTTCAATAACGGCGTGCAATGCTTCAAGACGAGTACGCCGGGCCGGCACCTGTACAGTTGGAGTCAACTTGATGAGCGCATCAGCAAGTCCCTTGGCTTGAGAGGCAATAAGCTGCTTCCCCTCCTCGACCTCACTCAACCGGGCAAACGCACCGTAGATCTTCTTTTGGATCTGGTGGTTATCGGTGCGAGGTGCCAGAGTGCTGAAAATATTGTAAAAGACTTTGTACGCCTCTTCGTTGAGATAGGGCACAATAGCAGCAATCACGTCGAGCATTATGGCGCACACATCGAGCTTCTCATTCTGCAGGTTCTCAAACAAAACGGTGGAAATCTGGTTGAAAAGTCCCGAGATATCTTCAGCGCTAATGATCCCCAGGTATGCGTCCATCGTATCGAGTACCACAGGGCGAGTTTGCTCAGATGCCGACGTGTAGACATTTAAAAGGGCCTTGAGGATATCTATGGCATAATTCTCGGTGATGAAATCCAAAGACTGCTGCGATTTCTTGATACTGAACGCGGCGAGCATCAGCTTGTTATCAATGACACCACTCGCGTAGACCTTGTTGCTGGCAACAATTACCTTGAGCGCTTGGCATACGAGTGTACGGTACTCGAGTTTTTCGTATAAAACAGAAAGGAGTAGCTGCACAAACTCACTAGAGAAGCTCTGCTTGACGTCTTTGGGCAGATCAAGGTAGTGGGGAAGCAGTCCCCAGATCTGGTCACGGACGGTATTTACAATCTTTGCGTTTTTGGGGTTTGACATGTCGCGTGCCTTGAGATCGAATTCGCGAGCGAGCGGAATAAAGTAATCATTGAAATGCGCAATAGTGGCATTTTGGATTGAGTCACGGAGAAGGGGCAGCATCCAGGCGCGGCCCATACCTTGACCGTTTGTGTTTACCGAGAGCTGCAAGGGAACGAGCTCCAAAAGTTTTTCGGGTCCATAGGCACGGATAGCGGCACTGAGCACTTCATCAGTAGCTTGGCGTGAGTCGCCGAGGCGTTCGTCGCTGCGCAAGACACCAATAACGCGGACGGCATCTTCAATGGGCGCCTTGTAGCTCACGGTATCCAGGAATGCCACAAATACCTGGCAGATTTCTTTCCAAGCGGCCTGGTATTGAACATGCAGCAGTCCAAATAATTGTTTGCCCAAATCTGCCAACACAGGCTCATTAGAGAATTCAAGGACTGCCTGAGGAGTCAGAATGGTACAGATAAAGGCCACAAGGCACTGTGCGGCAGATTCAACAACTGCATCGGGGCAATCCTGGGTGAAAAACTCAATGTTGGTTGCAAACAAATCGGGTAGAGCCTTGAGGGCACCAGCCGAGTCCACATGCACCCAGGCTGCACTGGCCTGCGCCAGCACAGCAAACCACGAGGGAGTGAGCTGCTTGTCGTTTTTAGGGGGCACGAGCTCACGAATGGTCGAAACAATGCTCAGAACGGTTTTTTTAGAGATAGTTTCACTTTCGGTGACTCCTTCAAACATCACCTCAAAAATATCAAATACTGCCATGACAATGTACTGGTCAGTGGTGCGGCAAATGGCAAGCAGAGTCTGGCACAGCTGCTCGTAGCGTTCCTGGGGCCAGCCGGCCTTTATTACGGCTTTGGCAAACTGCAAAGCATGCATAAGAGGGGCGGTTTCGCTTGAGTCGGCATTATCGGTAATAGTCTCCAGTACTGAATCTGCCACCATATGCAAAGCAGGATGCTGTGGTTTAGGGCCCGAAAGAGGGGATGCTAGAATCGATGCAATGGACTCGACTGCCTGGCGACGAACTTTGGGCCGAGAGTCACTGACAAGGGCCAAAAGACCCGAGAGAGTGCGTAGAGGACCCATTTGCTCAAAGGGGGTTTGCCACGCACCATAGCTTTGTGCCAAAAGTAGGGACTCAAGTACCTTGATGCAGCTGCGCATCGTTGAGTTTTCGGTGCCCTCAGTGGTGAGAATAGGTGCAACTTTTTGCACGACTAAATCAATCTTTTGAACCAACAGAGCCTGCGATAAATAAGGTAAAACCACGGAGAGCAGATAAACCACTGCATCGGCAGAATCAGACTGGTCCAGGACGCTCAAAAGGGCACTAAAGTACGCAGCGGGCGGGGGGGCTTGCCCGTTTTCGCAGATAGTAGCCTCAATGGCAGCAAAGAGGTTACCCTGCTTCTTTTGAATAGGGATTTTTGAATTTTTGAGGGCTCGGAGCCTCTCCAAGCTGAGATCAAAATCCATAATTTTCAGCTTACGCAATTTTTTTTTTTCTTTATATTTCAATTTCTGGGAATTCTGGGTGTGTGGGGTGTAGGGGGTGCTATCTAGACACAAGGCTGGGTCGTTAGATCCCTCTGATTTTTGGAAATAAGCTCTTCCGTATGAGTTTTACAGTATTTTGGAAATGCAGAGAGACCCGCTAGTGAGACTTGAGCGCTACTCAAACTCTTATTTAATTGGCATTATTTAGCCTTTAATCATTACAATATTTGAGGTGAGTGTAGACTGGCAGAGAGCTGGTTGCTTGGTATTATTAGATGGTTCGTATTAGGCTTAGGTGAATTGGAAGGATTGAGGCAAATATCTAGTAGTAATAGTAGTACCTAGACATAGTATACTGTGCATTGATAGATGCCACTCTATGTATATTACAATTGCGCATCCCTGTATATGAAGTACCACGATGAAACTGTGCTATATGTGTATTCTCGGCTGTAGCCCCACGCTACTGTAGGACCCAAGCTACTGTAGGACCCAAGCTACTGTAGGACCCAAGCTACTGTAGGCCCCAAGCTACTGTAGGACCCAAGCTATAGATGCCACTCTATGTATACTACAATTGCGCATCCCTGTATATGAAGTACCACGATGAAACTGTGCTATATGTGTATTCTCGGCTGTAGCCCCACGCTACTGTAGGACCCAAGCTACTGTAGGACCCAAGCTACTGTAGGACCCAAGCTACTGTAGGCCCCAAGCTACTGTAGGACCCAAGCTATAGATGCCACTCTATGTATACTACAATTGCGCATCCCTGTATATGAAGTACCACGATGAAACTGTGCTATATGTGTATTCTCGGCTGTAGCCCCACGCTACTGTAGGACCCAAGCTACTGTAGGACCCAAGCTACTGTAGCACCCAAGTTACTGTAGGACCCAAGCTACTGTAGGACCCAAGTTACTGTAGGATCCCACGACTATACGAAAGAAGACTCGCTCCTGACCGCTCTCCCAACCCACTCCGACCCGCTCAGCATCTTCTATCATCTGGAACATGCCCCTGCATTACTGAGGTATCTGGCTGCATATGCAGGCCAGGGGGCGGTGGCTGATATTGAATTGTTAGTGGCTGAGGTGATTAATAAAAAGCTGCCCCCTCCTCCCTCTCTTTGCAACCAAGGTTCGCGTCGTAAACAGTATGGGATTATTTGGAGGTAAAAAGAAAAGTCCGTCTGGAGGCGAGAAGCTTCAACAACGCGGCGAAGTGCACGATCCCGTGTTGAGCGCTGTGCGCGAGCGGCAGCCGTGGGAACAGGCCGGTAACGAGCACTCTAATTCCATCTCCCCGACCGCCGGGCGCGATGTTTTCGGTCAAACAATCACCGCTCCCGACATGAGCAATCCCTGTCGTAGCCGCGAAGAGCGCCCCCTGGACACAATTCGAGCCTTTGAGTATCAGGCCACCGGCGATGAGAGACTCAGAGATCAGAACGAGACGCCGCGTCTTGGGTTCCGGCCTCGCGCCGAGTTTGTGGCAATGCCCTCGTTTAGCGATAACCCGTACGGCCAGCCCGATTCCAATGTCATTAGCCTCGGCGACCCCAACGTTCAGCCCGAGCCCCGTAAACAAGCATTTTACCCCCAGCAGCCCACTCCCGTGAAGAACATGAACAAAAAGGGCGGGTTATTCCGTAAAAAGCCGCAGAATTCAAAAGACTAAATCTCGTCTTATGGTACATAAACAACAAGTCTTATATACATATGCCCTAGATGCCCTACTAGAACTAGAAGCTACTCCAAAGCCCTCAAGAATTGCTGGTAAAACACCAGCATGATACTGCTTTGGATACTTGTCCAAACAAATCGGGGGCCCACGCCGCTGAGCAGGGAAAGGGCACCTTCTTGTCGAACCAAGAGCCGGAACCCTTGGTACAGTGATGTGATTGCGCCGCTAGTTTGTGTCTGGATTCGCGTCTTGATCACGTCGAGTGGGGTCGTCAAGACACCGGCCAAACCGCCTGCAGCGGCGCCCGTGGCGAGCTCTAGCTCCAAGCCGATGCGACGGGATTTCTTGTATTTCTGGGCCCGGAGATAAAAGTTCTCGTAGAATGCAAACTGGAGGGCGCTGAACGGCAAATCTCGCACCAGGGTGGCCTTGTATCCATAGAAAAGGGCACCCGCACCTTCGGTACGGAGAATGGTTCTGACCGCGTCCCTCAAGTTGAGATAGTTGTACCCACTATTAAAGTGCTGGTTATTATGGGGACCTTGCAGCTGGAAACGGGCCTTGAGGACTTCGCTGGGAACATACACAACGCTGCTGGCAAAGTCCCCCAAGAACCCAGCAGCCAGATGGATCGGCGTGTCACTTATTGATGTGTATTCAGCCATTAATCGCTTTGTGGTCTCGTATGCGCCAAAAAACAGCATCGTTGACGGGAAAGACCCCAGGAGGGCTGATAGGTACCCACGGTATATACCAAAGCAAACACCCTCCTCCTTGAGGATTGTGCGGGTGGTGCTCCACATGCTCTCGTATTTCGAAATACCAAACGACCCCTGCTGCCTCGTTTTCACAGTATCGAGCGGGTACATGAAGCTATCCCCCAAAGCACCGCCAAACCCACCAGCTAAAAGTACATGAGACATGGGGGATCTGTTTTCCAGCTCTGAAGCATCTTGCGACTCTACAACTGTCGAATTGTGCATTTTATTATTTTTTTTGTATCGGTTCCACACAGAAAATTATCAGGGGGACCTCAGTTGTAGTTTTTCACTTTACCTTTTCAGACTGGCGTGGCGACAAGTGTGGCGGCCTAAACCCCCATCCCGATCCTGGGCAAGACACTGGTGTTGACCATGAACGGCCCCGAGAGCGACAAGACCTGGGGGGTTTCGTGTACCCCAACCGGTCTAAACCACTCGGGTACCTGACTTATCAACTATATGGATCCTTGAGAAGCACAGGGACTACAGTACGTCATATACTGCATAAACGATGCATATAATGTACACTTCTCGCTTACGGGCTGACAAACTCTAGGAATGAGGGCTGGACCTCAATCTGCACGAGGGAAAAAAACAATCTGTGGAGAAAGAGAAAAGAATGAGGCGCCACTCTCGCTTTTCTCATCAACTGGTTCAAGTACACTATGACCAGCAATATATACTAAAACAAGGGAGCTCAACAAATAGCACAAAGAGGTCCTCTCAACCAGGCATGCAGCTCACCACATCAGCAAACATGGCAAGATGCAGGGCCCGAATCGCTATAATCTCTGTAGGCAGGGCCATACAGCAGCCTTGAGTCAGAATAGACATGCAGGGGAGGGAGTGGCAAACCAGCTCAAGAACGCGAATAGTTTGTTTTGCTATGGAGTGAGGCATATTTTGGGCAGCATGAACCGAGTTTCAAAGGTGCATTCAAATGTAACCCGACGCACCACACCCTGCATTTGACTATTTCGTGACGGTGCGTACTAAATTTGCGCTTTGAACGCAGCATGCGGCTCCCTAATCTAGCTTGGTGGATATGTGTATCTGTGAGTTCTGATCTAGGCACTTTTTACAGCCTGTGCGGCATTTTTTTTTAGAATCCTCGATTCGTGGCAAAAAGTAATTATTTTACTGATACTTGAAGCCGTAGCCACATGCAAGGACGTGGACCACCTTTTATGCATTAAAATGGGTAATCTATGGTGTTGGGGGCGTTGAAATAATTTGTTTGCATGCAAGTCAAAGGTCCCTGGATAGAATACGGATTACATTCATGCAATATCTATAGTAATTATGGCTAATACATGTAGCAATAGACTGTTAGTTGTGTTTACTAATTTTTTTTTCTTTACTGCGATGTTTAAGCTATATATTCGGGGTTATGAAACGGGTCAACTCCTTGAAGAAATGGCACCTCCCACCGGTAATGACGTCACTGACGTCACTGACGTCAATGATCTCCAGGTGAAATTAAGATAGGTTTGATGGCATTTCGGCACAAACACAAAAACGAGGGCGACCAACTTTGCACAAATTCAAGAGAACGGTGCTATGAATGCAGATTGCTGTCTGGGTGCCCGTGTTGTCGGTTTATTTTAACCGCTCACGCTTAATTCGGTTCACCCCCCCCGCATTTGTTTCAGGAGCTAAGAGTCTAGAACTGCCGCCTGGCAGAATTTTGCAGCATGATTCCGCGATGGGATAATACACATGATCAGGTGTCTATTATTACGATAAAATCGTATTGCTAGAGTGGTGTATCAGGGGATAAAAAGTGTCTATATAGCGGAAAAGTAAGCTACAAGTATAATTGAGGAACCAGTAACGGAGGGCACACGCTAAGATTACAGTTTAGGCTTTTGTATACTGCTCAAATTAAGCCCTAGATTGTTGGATTTTGAAGGTTTGCAAGAACCTTTTCAACCGAGAGTCACTGGGTTAGGGTTGTGCATCTATCAGCTGATTGAAGTGTAGCGATATACAAAGCCGGTTGACAAGGAAGAGCATGGGCATGGAATAGCAAGGGAGAAGGTTAGATTAGGGGAGATAAATCATATATATAGGGTACAATGGGGTCATGCATGTGTCCTTGCGAAATTAGTAACCCGCTAGAAGGTTTTTTGGGGCGATATGCAGCACCATTGCATCTGCACTTGCCAAACTAGATTCGAGGTTCAGGCACAGAAGGTAGCTGAGTCAGATGCAGAAAGCAGGTGTATGCAGACGGATCGGCGAATACGCATGCTCATGCAGCCAAATATACGGTTGTCAAATACACAATCGTGCTGTTTAAAAAGGAGGCCCTGGACCTTCGATAATCGATTGCAGGCACATACTGGTCCTCCATGTCTATGCATTGGAATATCTCAAGCACGCAGAATAGCCCCGGACTGGAGAAGGTATTACCGGGGCTCTCGCTCTCTGGGCCAACGTCACCTATTCCCATCAAACCACAGAGCTGGCTCAGCAGTTTCAGTCAACGATTGACCCCACCAAAGGCGACGGCGTCCATCAGTCCCCTAGCCAGGTCCCCCGTCAGGTCCCCCGTGGGGGGTAGCCCACCGCCGCCCGCGAGTCCCCTGGCTGTTGGTCGGCATACTCGCCAGCCGCCCAAATCGAAATTCGCGCTGTGGGTCGGCAATCTGCCTCCCAAGCCAACCCTCAAAGAACTGTGTGAGCTGTTTGGAACCCCAGACTTGCTGTCTGTGTATTTGATTCACAGGACTGGCTGTGCTTTTGTAAACTACAATAGTGCAGAGGCTTTAGATGAGGCGGTTGAGCTGTACGAGCAGCGGGGTGCCAAGATCCGAGATCACAGGCTGGTGGTGAAGACGCAAAAGAGGACGAGTGCCCAAGTGTCGCCTCCGCCCGAGCCGGCGGCGCGCGTGTACGGTGGTGACCGATACTTTATTTGCAAGTCGCTAACGGCAGATGACCTCAGGACCGCCAAGAGCACCGGTAAATGGAGCACGCAGACTCATAACCGCGCGAAATTCAATGCGGCGTTTGAAACCAGCGATAATGTGTACTTTGTTTTCAGTGCGAACCGTACCTCGAGCTTTTATGGGTTTGCCCGCATGACGACTCCCATCCCTGAGAGCGATCTCAAGCCACTGCAAGAGCCTCAGCACGATGGAGCACAGGTAATGTCGGTCCCTGCATACAACCACAATGGCATTGAATATCCTGCCGGAAACATCGTCGAAGACACTACGCGTGGCTGCCTATTTTGGGAGGCTGCTGGCCAGGAACCAGTCCAGGAGGAGGAGACGGGTCAATGGACCTCTCCTTGCAGCATTGAGTGGCTCAGCGGTGATCAGCAGGTGATGTTTTCGCGCACTAGACAGATCCGCAACCCGCTGAATGCCAATAAACCAGTCAAAGTGGCACGCGATGGTACGGAGATTGAGGCTCGGGTTGGCCAGCTTTTATTGGATCTTTTTTAGAATACGGACTATATTTATATTATGATTAGGGGTGAGTGATTAGGGGTAGGCTAGTGCTCATGCTAGTGCTTATAGTGCTCATGCTAGTGCTCATGCTAGTGCTTATAGTGCTCATGCTTAAGTGCTCATGCTAGTAGTGCCCCTGCTAGTAGTGCTCACGAGGGTACTACCACACTAGGGCAGCCCATCCAAGTAGTGCTCACGAGGGTACTACCACACTAGTGCAGCCCATCCAAGTAGTGCTCACGAGGGTACTACCACACTAGTGCAGCCCATCCAAGTAGTGCTCACGAGGGTATTACCACACTAGGGCAGCCCATCCC
>JAKTWO010000068.1:0-32649 GCA_030582055.1 Wickerhamiella lipophila | reverse complement strand
GTCGAGATACGAAACGCCTTGTGCTTTACCATCCTTGGCGTGGATCTCCACAACACGGCCGTTGATTAGCTTGACGGGGATCTTACACTCAAACATGCCTAATATCCAATCTATTAGTATCTTCTAGCTCTTCAACTATTACGATATCCAAAGTAAACGACGAGTTTGCTAGATTACAGCCTTTATATACCGAAAATGCGTTTGCAATAATCACACACCTAATTCCGCTTAGCGCAGACTCGTTTTGTGTACTAAGTGATTCGGGCGGGGTTTCTGTTTTGCGCTACCGCAACGGCAAGCTGAGCTCCACCATTGCCAGCGTCATGCGCTCGGGGATCCGTACCATCTCCCCAGTGTATGCGGCTTGTGATCCTCAGATGCGTGTTCTAGTGACTTGTGGGCTTGAGAATGAGCGACTAGTATTTGTTTTGGGTGATAGCAACAACAATATTGAGCTTAGCGGGCCCATTGATTGCTCACAAAAGCAGCACATTGTTTACGATCTCTGTGCCGTTGATGTGGGGTACTCGAACCCTGTTTTCTGTCAGATTGAGCGCCAAAGGGCCGCCAGCAGCTCAGATATAACATCTCGCGTGGTTGCATTTTACGAGTTTGATCTTGGTCTAAACGTCCTCAAACCAAACCAAAAAGTCGTCTGTAACGATGCGCATCTCCTTATTGCATTGCCCCAACAACTGCATGGCGTTCTCGTGTGCTGCACTAACCGTTTAGAGTACTACAGTAATGTATCCACTCGACCAGTAGTCACAATTGCGTTCCCGGGGCGCGCACTGTGTGGTACGGTCCACCAACAACAACAATCGGTATTTGCTCTTATCCAGGCCCAAGATGGCAAAATATTCAAGCTGAGTTTTCAGCAGGAGGAGTCTGGGTTGCGGCTACAGTACTTTGGAGCTGCTGACCCGGCCACTGATCTCCATATTTTCAAGGCCGGGTTCCTGTACGTTGCGTCGGAGATTTCGGACCACAAACTGTACCAAATCACCAGTCTAGGTAGAGATGAGCCAGTGATTGCATACGGAATTGCTGGGGATGAGAAGCTGCTGCAGGGCGATGATCTAGCGCGGCAGGACTCTGACCCAGTGCAGCAGAGCGACCCCCCAGAATCTGAACCCACGCTCGAGCTGGTCGATTCGATTCTCAACTTTAATGCGCTTACCACCTCTCGATTAGGATCGGCGCGCTCCAAACTACAGCATAGCATCACCGTGGGGGCAGGCAAGCAGATCAAAACTCTGAGGTACCAACTCCAGATCGAGGAGCTTGTGTCGACGCCTTTGGCGCAGCGGGCCCTCCAAGTGTTTGTGACCGGCACCCCCACTGCGTCCAAGTACATTGTGGTGTGCTTTGAAGCAAGTATCCTTGTTTTAGAGGTGGGCGAGAGTGTGTCCCAGGTGTCTGACTCTGGCCTTGTTGATGCCCGTACCCTCCACGCGCAAGAGATGGAAGAGGTCTTAGTTCAAGTCCATGTGAGAGGCATTAGGCAAAAGGGCAGTAAATTGACAGACTGGACGGCACCCGTCCCGATTGTAGCTTGCGCCGCGACCGCAACTCAGGTCCTCGTGGCGCTCCAAGACAACTCGGTGATTTATTTCGAAATGAAGAACGGGACCCTCACAAAAGTCTCCACGCAAAAGCTGGATACCAGCGTACTCTCCATATGCTTTGCAGAGGTACCCCGCGGCCTCAGCAGATCCACCACTGTTGCTATTGGGCTGGCCGATTCAGTACGCGTGTGCATGATTGATATAGATCTCGAACTCACAGGTGTCCAGACTGTCCCTGCTGCTGTATCCTCGGTCTGTATCGACTCATGCAGTATAATGCATATTGGGCTCGTGAACGGCGTTTACATGCAGTCGAAACTCGACAAAACCGCAGGATCAGTGCTTGGAACCAAATCACGACTTTTAGGGTCCTCAAGCGTGCACATTAACCTCGCATGGACGGGCGATAGCGATCTTAGTGACGATAAGAATGATCCTCGTAGCTGCTCTGTGGTGGTCATGTGCCGTCAAGAGGCATATGCGACTTTTCCCGGGCCGGGTTTCGATATGGTACCTCTTGGTGTAGCATTCTCCTCTGTTGCTCGATTCAGTACCGGAGACTCCCCTCAAGCAATGGCAGGGGTCGTGGAAAATACCCTGAAACTCTTTAGCATCGAGGATACCAAGAATAGGTACCAGGCTGAGACGGCGGAAAAAGTGTCTGGAATACCTCGAAAGATCTTGACACAGCAGAATCGTATACACACTCTTTTACCTCACTCAATCTACTCCAAATCTAGTCGCCAGTCTGCAGCTGCCACTCCAGGCCATGAGACCATGCTGGCCAAAGACTTGACTGCGCTTGACTTTGCGTGTTGCCGCTTTGAAAGCCGCAAAAACCGGGAGATGCTGGTGGTTTCGGCACTACGCAACATGCGTTATGATGGATTTGCACAAAAATACGACCAGGCAGTGCTTTTAGTGTTTGAGGAACGTGGGGGGACCGATAGCGAGAGCTCGCTCGCGCTAATTCATACCACCGTTTTGCCAGAAGCCGCAAATGCATTATCGAGCTACAACGGTCTGTTACTGGTAGGCGCTGGCTCCAAAGTGATGCTCTATGATATCGGTCTGAAGCAGCTACTCAAAAAAGCATCACACACTATTTTCGCAGCTACGAAAATCACGCATCTTGCCGTTAACCGTAAACGGGTTTTTGTAGGCGATTCGCGTCGCTCTGTTACGGTTCTGGCGATGGGAAATAGCAAATCTGTGACGGTTGCTGATGACCCCATCGCGCGACCTGTTGCCAGTATGGTGGTACTCGACTACGATACTGTTGCTGTGGGGGACCGGTTGGGCAATTTTAGTGTGCTGCGAGTCCCTGTAGAGGCATCAGAGCTGAGCTCCGACCCCGCCAAGCTGCCCCTCTTGGAAGCCAAGCCCCCACAACTCAATGGCGCGCACTTTAAGCTAGGCCTTGTGGCCAATTACTATATTGGAGACGTTATTACCGGAATGCATATGGGCATCTTTGCGCCCGGTGCCATTGAATGTTTGCTGTGGTGCGGCGTTCAAGGTAACATTGGGTTCCTGTGCCCCATGAGTGACGCTGATGCCAAGTTTTTTACAAAATTGGAGGCGCAAATGCGGGAGGTTTCCCAAAGCATTGTGGGCAGGTCGCACCTAATGTACAGAGGCTATATTGCACCGCCCAAAAACGTGGTTGATGGCGATCTGTGCCAGCAGTACGGGCATTTACCAGCAGATTCAAAGCACAAAGTCGCTCTAGAGCTGGGCACCGACCCGGAAACAATCGAAACTCGTGTGGCTGAATCTAGGGTCAGGTACATCAGTATGCAGTAGGCACGATGCGAATAAATATATTTATGTAGATTTTAGGAAAATATCACAAGGACCACCCTCACCCTCACGTCAACAGACGCAATCGAGTTATACCAGCTGATTGAGGGTGTGCTGCTCCAAAGTCAGCGATATGCAAAAACCCTCTACTGTCCACAGCGTACAGAATTGTACCATCCTCGGAAAACTGGAGGGCTGCTGCCAAGTCACAGGACCGGGCGTCCGTCAGCTCGAATACCACCGAGACCTTTTTCGAGTGGTCGATAGTTTTGGGCCAAAACACCACATAAACGAGTCCGGTTTTATCCAGAAAGGCTATTGCGTTTTCATGGGGCGAGACAACTGCATTGTGGATGCTGGAACCGACTTTTTCGGCCTTGAGGAGGATTTGTAGCTGAGACCGCGATGAAGACGAGGAGAGAGACTGCGCATGAGAGTCTGAAATAGGCGCAAATGTACTAATCTTGGGGTCCAGCACGATAGGCGGTGAGATTGGGGCCACCGAGGTGACTACAATTGCTGCGCGCCGTGGGAAGAAAAGGGCACGGGTGATTCCTTCATAGTCGTGATGATTATCGGCGGGGACTTTACGCGAAGATTTGGAAACGAGCCTCGGTTCACGAATGTCCACCAACGACACCACAAAGAACCGGGACTCCTGGCTCGTGGAGCAGACGATATGGAGCTCATCGGGCGAAAAGGCAAGCGTGCGAACGGGGTCCAAATATGGAGACACAAACGTAACCTCAACCACATGGCTGAACGCGGCTGCGTCCTTGCTGCAAGTATCGGGGCACAGCAGGAGCACCATGGGCTGGCATACTCCATCACGGCTAGTACCGAGGAACGAGACGCCGATATATGAACCCGAGCGGCTCACTTCAAGCCCAGATATGCCGAGATTAAGCTTATTCGTCCAGATGATTTCACCCGTTTGCAGTGAGATGACATTTATAGTGCCCGTGACCGTGCCGAGCACTAGCCAAAAGTTGTTTAGGGTCAGGTAGCAGTGCTGTGTGACATCGGGGATTGTGCCCGAGTACTGGAGAATGGGGCCATCGTTGAGGTCCCCGGTTGGCGCCTTGTAAATGTAGTAGGCGCCCTTTGCAGCCGATAGCACAAAACGAGTAGCGTCGGGGGTAAAGGCAGTTTTAAAGGTTCCCTTGGCGGAGCGTTTGAGCAGGCTGGTTTTCTGCGTCCCGAATTGGAAATATTTTGCATAAAATGGGAAACACCTGCCAAACACAGCTGCTCTTTGGCCCTCGGGGTAAAGCACGGGAGGGATATGCGGGGCCCCCAACGAGACGGCCGAGGATTCTAAATTGCCACGAACGTTGAGAATCGCTTGCTGAAGTGCATCCAGCAAGTCGCTTTTGTCTTCTGTTCCCATGGGCGACGCAGGGGATCCAGATACTGTGAGGTCTGGTAGGGCAAAAGTTGATTCGACGTTCCCGAAGGATTTAGCCCGATCTATGAGCTCTTTGACATCCAGGACCACCTCGCTTGCTGGTTTCGATGAGTTTACCGCATCCTCGAGCCCCCTGAGCAGCGCCTCAAACTCTCGCTCCTTCATTTAAATGTCTGAAAAACAGTAAGCAACCAGTAAATTGCAGGAGATTCTCAGGAGATTCTCGGGGGCCGCGAAAAATGATCTGCCCTATTTGTGGTGAAGATACGACCCAAGCAATGATCAACTATCATCTCGATAAGGGGTGCCCCCATAAGAAGCCTCGGCTCGAGACAATGATCTCTTCCTCCTCGCCTGGTCTCCAGTCGATACCCTCCTCAGATAAGCCAGGGATGAGCAAATCTGGGGATATTGATATACGGCCGCTTGCAGAGCGGGTGCGACCCAACTCATTGGACAAATATGTGGGTCAGCAGCACTTGGTGGGTCCAGGAGGAGGGTTGCGTAAACTGATTGAACAAGATCGGATCCCTTCAATGATTCTTTGGGGGCCTTCAGGTGTAGGCAAAACTTCATTTGCTCGGCTAGTTTCGTCGGCGACAAGCGCACGGTTCATAGGACTGAGCGCTACGACTGCTGGTACTAGTGATGTCAAGCAAGTGATTGAGGAAGCCAAAAAACACTTTAAACTACTCAAGAAGCGCACAATTCTGTTTTTGGACGAGATACACCGCTTCAGCAGACTCCAGCAAGACTCTTTGCTCCTCGCAGTGGAAAAAGGAGACGTCACACTGATTGGTGCCACAACCGAGAATCCGAGCTTTAAGTTGAATGGAGCGTTGCTGAGCAGGACCCAGGTTTACACTTTGAATAGGCTTTCAGTGGACGAGCTACATTCAGTGTTGGTAGGTGCTCTTGATTATCTGGTGGAAGATGGTCCGAGCGGGTCCCTTGGCGGGTCCCTTGGCGGGTCCCTTGGCGGGTCCCTTGGCGGGTCCCCTAGTCTCACCGACCCACATCAGACCCGCCCCTCCATACTGCAACATATTGCTGAACATGCGCAGGGAGATGCCCGAGTTGCTCTGAATATGCTTGAACTAGCTGCAAGTCTGCCCTCAAGTATGGACCCCAAAGATATAATAGCATCGCTCAAAACAATGGCAAACTATGACCAAAAGGGAGATAACCACTATGATTTCATATCTGCTTTTCACAAATCTGTTCGTGGATCTGATGCTAATGCTGCCCTGTACTATCTGGCTCGGATGCTCGAGGGAGGAGAAGACCCACTCTACCTCAGCCGTCGAATGGTCCGCATAGCCAGCGAAGATATCGGTCTGGCAGATGACTCGTGCCTACCATTTGCAGTAGCTACTCATACATCCGTTGAGCAGGTTGGAATGCCCGAGTGCGACGTAATGCTGGCTCACTGCGCCGTCAAGTTGGCTAGAGCCGCCAAGGACGTGGAGGTGTACAAAGCGTGGGGGCTCGTCAAATCAGAGGTTTCTAGTTTACCAGAGTACCGCAACGCACCTATCCCTATGCATTTGCGTAATGCCCCCACTAGACTAATGCAGGAGCTGGGGTATGCCAAGGAATACAAGTACAACCCGAGCTATGTAACTGATGTGGACCAAGAATATCTTCCAGAGGGGATTCCCGGTGGGTGGCTGGGAAAGTTCCAGCCGTCCAAGTGCGATATATGTCGCGATGATAGTGAGTGTGAGCATTTGATTGGAGTTCTACGGGATTATGATTAGTGGGATCTAAAGGGCCTGGAGGCGTTTGTGTGGAGAGTTTAGTTATTTATCAAGATCTGGAAAGTTTAGTTTTATTTTTTTGTGGGTCTCAACAACGTCACGAGATGCCAGCTTGTAGAATGAGGATGAGAGGTCATGCCAGAGTATGTACTTAGGATGTACTCGTCATGCCTGAGTATGACTTGGCATGCACTGACCCGAGTAACGGAAAGTGGAACCTGCAGGTATGAGCCTCGCTTATGCATATATAGTGGCGGTTGCAGTGTGGCAAATATACCACTAAACGTGCCAATAAATAACGGCATAGCACAGCCAGCATCATCAGCAGTATCATGAGCAGAATTCCCAGAGGTCCCACCACCACCCTAGCGATACCAGAGGTCCCAACAACATACTCGGTCCCATCCCACCATCCCCCCATCCTACTTAATCGTATGCCCATTATTATGTGCTCTTATGGGAAATTGTTTATGGAATCTTGTAGGCAAAGGCACGTCGGTGCCCATCGGTGCCCATCGGTGCCCATCGGTGCCCGTTGGTGCGGAGCTGGCCGTCATCTCGTGTCTCGACAGGCAGTGAAATTACTTTTTATAAAATGAGTCGAGCTTTTCGGATGCCTCGTTGTGCTCGAGGCGAGCCCTCTGAATCAACGCTTGCAGCTGGTCTGGGGTCTGGCTGTCGAGGTGCTGGATCTCCTCGCAGGTGTTTTGTAGCTTGATTATCCCGAGAGAGGCACTGCTGCCCTTGAGAAAATGACCCAGGCTACTGAGCTTTTCGTGGTCCCCAGTGGCGAGAGCATCGTCCATGTTGGCGAAGGTTTGCTCGGCCTGCTCGTAGTACTTCTCCACCAGCCGCCTCGAGAACTCACGATTGCCGTCCTCGTCTAAATCGGTAATTTGACCAAATGTGTTCCAGTCAATGACTTCACTAAGCTCTTCCATTTCTTGCTTGCCGGTGTGTGTGTAGTTGGTTTCTGGGTAACAGCAGAGAGAGTTTCTGAAATCTGTTGACTAAGAATATTCGGTTTCAAAATTGTGGGTGCAGGAACCGTGGGAAAGAGTTTAAAGTGACGTCATTACACATATTTAGAGAATTATAGAGATAAGGGGCACAGAGTTTTTCAGGCTCGGCACAGGAGGACTGTATCGTTGGTGCTAGGGGCTGACCACCAGGCCACATCTGTGGAATCAATTCTGCCATTGGGGGTAGCCCATACGCCGTCTTTGCCCAGCCAAACCGGTGCAACCGTTACAATGACGCAGTTAGTCACCTGGGCCTGGAGAGCGGTTGCAATTATCTGGGCGCCGCCCTCGACCATCACGTTTGCGATTTGGTTTTTGCCCAAAAACTCGAGGATCGCGGGCCATTCTAGGCTGGCGAGCACCGCGACTCTGCCGCCAACCCGCTCAATTGCGGCTACTCGAGCGCTATTGTGTAATTTAGTAGTACATAAAACCCACGGGGCAGCGCCAGTGCCCTTTTTTGCCCCCTCGAGCACTGCCCAGACCCCCTTTTCAGCCTCCCATTCCAGGTGACTGTCGAGAATTATTGGCCGCGGCGAGTGCATGGAGTCGGGGTACCGGCAGTTGAGCTTGGGGTTATCGGCAACCACTGTGCCTTTACCCACGAGAATTGCATCGTGTAGGGTACGCAAGTAATGGGTCATCTTGTGCGAATGGCTGCCGCTCAATTTAGTACGCTGCCCTCGGCCTGCCGAAATGCACCCATCAATAGATTGGGCCCATGTCAAGGTGACTTTAGCCGGTTTTCCGGGCTCTGATCGCGATACATAGTCTCTAATTTGCGCTTCAAGGCGAGTAATATCCTGATTCATGCAAAGAGAGTTGGAATTGGGATCAATTATTCAGCAGAGGGCCTGAGTATATAGAGTCTGCAGCCATCGATTAGATTAGATTAGATAGAGATGGTTTGTAAAGTTTATGGTTTCAAGGTTCAGTGAGAGCGGTGTGGATAGTGGATGGTGGGATGGCTTTTAGGATCAGTGGATTTAATGCAGCCCTCTATTCCCAGCCCTCTATTCCTGCTTGACCTTGGGGTTCGATTCCTGCTTGACCTCGGGGTCCAGCTCCAGCTCCAGCTCAATTCTCTTGACTTTTCTCGCTTTTGGAGCTTCCCGCAAAGACACCTTGCGTTTGGATCCAGTGGCGGGGTCCTCCTTGACTCGGCTGCCCTTGCACATGGCATTGAGGTTACACTCGGTACACTTGGGGGCCCTCGGAACACAGATATTCTGGCCAAACCTCACGAGAAGCTCGTTCACGTCAAACCAGAGCTCTTTGGGCAGAATCTGCTCGAGCTGTTGCCGAGTTTTTTCGGGGTTTGTGCTGGGCGTGACCCAATCCCAGAGTTGGGCGAGACGATGTACGTGGGTATCCACCCCGATACCGGTAGTTTTCCCCCATGCAGCGCTTTGCAGCAAGTGAGCCATCTTGGGCCCTATTCCGGGTAGCTCAAGGCACTCCTCGAGGCTCTCAGGTATATCGCCATTGTACTCGGTAGCGAGAATAGGGAAAAGCTTTGCTAGAGAAGCGGCTTTTCTGCGATAAAATGCCACCGGATAAATGATGGTTTGAATTTCTTGTTGGCTTAATTGCCGGAGCTCCTCGAGGCTAAACGTCCCCCCCTCTCCCCCACGCTCACGCAACCTGGTCATTGCGTCCTCGGTCACCTGATCTCGAGTCTGGCTGCTCAACAAGAGCGATACCAGGAGGTGCAGGCGCTGGTGCTGCTCGTTTTTCAAGCCAGGGTACAGTGAAGTGCAGAGAGGGACCCCTCGCGGTACCGCTTGCTCTCGGACTAGCGCCAACATCCCGAGCGCGCGCTCCTGCTGATGCTGCCGAGCTGACATGATACCGCTGTGGCTGGACTGTGACCCTGGTCATGAAGACGCTTTGGCGATGTTACTTGCTTGCGCGCTTCCACATTTCGAACTGATAGGCGTCAGCACTGTGTATGGCAATGCGGGCTTGGACTCGACCACAAACAACGCGCTGGCGCTGCTGACTGCATTCCACCACCACCACACTGCTGTATTCCCCGGCGCGGAGAAGCCTTTGCGGGGATTTATTCATACTGCTACTGACATTCATGGCCGCTCGGGCCTGGACGGAACCGCGCTGCTGCCGATGCCCCTAAGTCAACGTCAGCCTGACCACACGGCGGTTCCCGCTATCGCGGAGGCTGTAGAGGTTGCAGGGGGCGAGCTTGTGATTGTAGCGACCGGTCCACTCACAAACCTCGCCATGTTCATCGTACACTACCCTCAACTGCTCCCGCACATTCGGCAAATATCCGTCATGGGAGGCGCTATCGATTGCGCTCCCGACACCCAGAGCTCAGAATACAACATCTGGAGTGACCCTGAGGCCGCCAAAATTGTTTTCGGGTGCGGGGAGCTCGCGGGCCGCATCGTTCTCATCCCCCTTGACCTCTCAAACCAGGTCCTCGCCACCCCAGAAGTGCTGCAGTGTATACAGCATGGCCCTCAATACGACAAGTACACGGTATTTCGTCAGATGATGTACGAGCTCTTGACGTACTTTGCTTCGGTCTATAAGCTCAAACGCGGGTTTCCTCATGGCCCACCGGTTCATGACCCCCTAGCGGTCGCGGTGCTTTTGGCTGTCTTTGGCGATATGAACCTCGAGCTTGAAGGTTACAGAGGGGACATTAGGCTATCTGAAGATGCACCGGGTAAACTAGAGGTTGACCGCAGGGAAAACGGCAGTGCGTATATTGCAACGCATGTTAACCCGGATGCACTTTGGGACCTCATTTACAACAGCATTTCTATATTGGAGGGGGCGTAGGCTGGGGCGGCGGGACCGGGCTGCTGGGGCGGCAGGACCGGGCTGCTGGGGTGGCAGGACCGGGCTGCTGGGGTGGCAGGACCGGGCCACTGGGTCGGGCTACTGGGTCGGGCTGCTAGGTCAGTACCAGCGTTCCTGGCCACCCAGGAGCAGGCCCACTCCATCACGCGGCCACTCCATCACGCGGCCACTCCATCACGCGGCCACTCCATCACGCGGCCACTCCATCACGCGGCCACCCCACGCGGCCACCCCACGCGGCCACTCCATCACGCGGCCACCCACGCGGCCACCCAGGACCCCGTATTTATTGCAATCATCGGGCACCGAGTCATCGCTGCTCCACCAAAAAAGCCGGAGGTATCACCATCTAAGCTGTAGACTTAGTAGCATATATCGCTGTATAGGCAATTCCTACCATGTTCAATAGTATCGATCCAGGTTCACATCTGGATCTCTTGCTTGTCGGTCCAAATGCCGGCCTTCATCTCCTCACCAGCTCCCGCCAGTCACATAAATTACGTGGATTAGCTATAATTAAATATTCCAGAGCTCCTCTCCGCCCTGTGGTGCAAAGTTCACCAGCTCATCATAGTCCCACTCCACCGGTTGAGCCTTTTTGGGGCTCTCGTTTTCTTCGGGTGGAGTAAGGAACGATATATTGGACTCTTTGAGTAAATGTACCTCCCCAAATGCAGCACGCAAATCACTCGCGGGCATCACTCCTTTCCATTTCGTGGAGCTGTCACTACTGCGGTCCTGGGGGACTCTGATGGGCTCTCCTTCTTTGGCGCTACTAATGGCCTTGGAGATCGAATCAGCGCCGATATTGAGCACAGTGCCCAGCGAAGACAAGAAATACCAAAGCCCGTCCCCGTTAGCGCGCTGCTTGAGCTTGGCGATATTGCTGATCTTGGTCTTATCGATCAGGCTCGGGATATTCTTTTGCAGAGCATGGAAGCGCGCAGCCTGATTGACGGGCGTGTTTTGACCAGGGGTGAATTGTTGTGTAGCCTGGCCTGCCAGGCTTAGTTGGCTCATTTGAGGAGTGGTGGTGGTAGGTGCCGGTGGTGGATGGGAGACCTGCTGGCCTGGCACCGAGTGCATACCAGGCATTTGCTGCTGCTGCTGTGGCGGACGCTGGGCATGTAAAGGCACCGGCTGCTGCTGCTGCTGCTGCTGAGGCACCATGCCAGGACCGTTCCGTGGCGAAGGAACGGGTGGAACCTGTACTACATTAGACGGTGGTCCTTGTCTTCCCTGAGGTGTGCCATACATCATTTGCTGCTGAGCCTGAGGGGGAGGAGGTTGCTGCCCTTGTGCCTGCCCCGGGAAAGATTTCTGTACAAACATCTTATGCTGCGATGCCATTGCTTGAGCATACTGGTTAGGAGTCAAGTGGCTGAGCTGCTGTTTCTGATTAGGGGGTGTGAGTATCGCGGGTGAAGCAGGCTGGGGCGATTGACGTACAAACTGCTGGCCAGGCTGCTGAGGCTGCTGCTGAGCCATTGCATTGGGCTGCTGGCCTGGCGTGCCAGTTCCGTTAGCTTGTCCTTGGCGCTGCGCCATCGTTTGGTCACGAACAAACCGGAAATAGGCAGAGACTTCGGTCTTGAGCGCTTCCAGTTGGGGTAAAGTGATAAGGAACCGGCCCTTTGTGAACCCATCGAATAGTTCTGCATGGGTTTGGCGACACCTGATGATCTTTTTGGTCCCTTCGCGGTTCTTTTTGCTCAGCATATAAAACAGTTTGATGATCTGGTCCAGTCTCGAGAGTAACTGCTGATTGTATTGGGGCGACAATCTTCTCGCTAGCTGCTGCTTTTCTGCGTCAGACAGCGAGTTTGTGTGGTCTTCTAGGCGGGTAGGGCCCTCTTTCTTTACTTCTTGGACCAGCTGGTATATTTCTTGCTGGCAAGCTTGCATAGAGTAGTTGCTGCGATTCGCTTGAGCCTGAGCCTGAGAGGGCACCTGGGAAGGCACCTGGGAAGGCACCTGCGAGGGCACCTGTGAAGGCACCTGTGAAGGCACCTGTGAAGGCACCTGTGAGGGTACCTGTGAAGGCACCTGCGAGGGTACCTGTGAAGGGATTTGCGAAGGGATTTGCGCTTGGGGCATCGCACGACCAGCAGGCGTGCCGCCTCGGCTAGTTGGAATTCCTTGTTGTTGTGCAGTTTGGTGCTGTGCTTGAGCCTGTGCTTGGGCCTGAGCCTGCGCCTGCGCCTGCTGTTGAGCCTGAGCACGTGCTTGGGCTTGAGCAGCTTGGGCTTGTTGCTGCGCCTTCCATTGAGCCTGCTGTTGAGCCTGTTGCTGAGCCTGCTGCTGGGCCTGTTGCTGAGCCTGCTGCTGCTGGGCCTGCGCATGCTGCTGCTGAGCCTGTTGCTGAGCCTGCTGCTGCTGCTGAGCGGGTGGGCGCTGTGGCGACTTTTCAGCGAGCGTCATCAGATGCTTTGTGAATTGCTCTTTAAACATTTGCACAATTGACGGGTCGGCGCGGATACTCTTGAGGTGTTCCTGGACTTGAGCGAGGGTACTGACATGCGGTGGTAAACCAGGTACGAGCCCCAGAATGTGTTGTGGGATGGGCATATTTTGCAGTCCCTGCGGGAATAGCTGCCTCAGCCGCTGCTGGGTCACTTGACGCTTCTGAGCCTGGGCCGCCTGCTGCTGGGCTTGTTGGTGACCCGGCGGTTGCGGGTGCTGCTGCTGCTGCTGTGGCTGCTGCTGCTGCTGGTAATCATAGAACCGTTGTTGCTGTTGCTGTTGCTGTTGCTGTTGTTGTTGTGCAGTGTGGTGCTGTGCTTGAGCCTGTGCTTGAGCCTGAGCCTGAGCTTGCGCCTGCGCCTGCGCCTGAGCCTGAGCCTGAGCCTGTTGGCGAGCCATCTGATTGTTTTGCAGAGTTTGGCGTAAATTCTGGACCCGGGTATTGAATTTTTGGAGGTACTCCTCCTTTGATCTGCTCTGATTGAAGGTGGTGGACTCGAAATTATGCACGGACTGAACCATGCGCTCCTGCTGGAACTTATCCTTGACCGGGAGGAGTTTCAGCTGGTTCAGTAGAGCAGCTACGAGCCGTTGGCGCTCTTCTCGGGGGAAATCTGAGCGCCAATCGTGTTCTCGCAGGTAGTCCATATGGATAGATTATGTAAGGGCCTGGATGCTACTTTTACTCAGATAGTGAGACAGTGCGGGCACTTGGGATATTGGGTGCGGGTAGAGGGTGGTTGGGGGGACCCATTGGGGACCCATTGGTTAATGATACAATTAGATTAGAATGGAGTGCTATTTATGGTGGTATGTAAGGGTATTTCTGGGTGGTATCTGAGTGGTTTGGGGCTGATTGCTGCTGGGCAGTGGTGATCAGTGCGTCGCTAACGCCACTATCTGGTCTCACCGCCACTATCAGGTCACCGCCCCATCGTCACTATCAGGTCTCACTGCCATATCGCCACTGCCTATCTGGTCAACGCCACACCGCCACTATCAGGTCTAACCGCCACACCACCTACCACACCACCTACCACACCACCTACCACACCAGCCTGTATCATCAATAACCTTAACCTATCTAATCTAACTAACCTTCAACTCTACCAGCCCAACCAACCCAACATCCCTCATTTCTCCTCATACCACTCCACTCCTCACACCACCATTACTAACCACCAATAGACATGAATTCTTTTCCTTAGGTAAGTTACCAAGATGCTTTCGCGCAATTTCGCCCGCTCTGCAGGCATTTCTTCGCGGTGTATGAGCACAGCCATCTCCAGCCCCACTTTGCGCCAGCTCCCCACCCGCTGGGAGACCATGCCCGAAGAGGAGCGCGAGGAGATTATCGGCCAGCTCGCCGAACGTCAAAAGGGTCCCTGGTCGGAGCTCACTCCTCTCGAAAAGCAGGCTACCTGGTACATTTCCTACGGTGAGTGGGGACCCCGCCGCCCCGTGCACCCCAAGGGGTCCGCCTCTTATATCACTTTTGGTACTCTTATTGGCATCGCCTCTGCTGTTGGCTTGTTTGGCCTTGCCCGCTTCCTCGCTCCTCCTATGCCCAAGACCATGTCCGAGGAATGGCAGCAAAAGACCAACGAGCTCCTCGAGGAGGTCAACGCCAACCCTTTCTCCGGTTACGACCAGGTCCAGTCTGGCAAGACCGGTATCTCTGAGGCTGACCTCGAGGATGACGATGATATTTAGTGTAAAGGTATAGATTATCTTTAGATTAGAAGGGTAGAGGTTGGTATCATAGATTTTCTATAAAGTTGCTAACCGCAGCGAGTGGGGGAGTGCATGAGTGCTTCCCCATGAGTGCTACGCCGCCACTCCACGCCACCTCCCACCGCCACACCGCCACCCCACGCCTCCATTGCAGGGGTACTTGTTGATCGTGGGGTAAACCTAAATCAACAAACAACTTGCAGATCACGACCAATAATCACGACCATAAACATAATCCGTAAACATAATCTATAAACATAATCATAATCATAATCAATAATCATAATCATAGCCATAATTACTTCCCGATCCTATAAATATCCAGCCCCTCTTTCTCTACATCTACCTCTACCTCTACATCTACCTCTACATCCACCAATTCTCTATACCAAACCAGATATCCATTTAAATATAAACTCTCGACCCTAGAGCCTACGCTCAGCCCCAAGCACCGAGCCCACTACTTTTGTCCCCTCCAAGCCTAGCACGAGTCAGCATGGACATCGCTTCGCAGTTTAGCCCGCGGCCCAGTGCGAGCTTGGCTGAATCCGATGCGGCTACAATCGCTCGCAGCGGCTATGCGTACTCGTATACTGCGGATATCCGCCAGCTGGTGGCCGCACGGCTCTCATCGGTGCTGAAAAGCCTGGAGCGTATGAAGCCCCAGACCCAGCAGCAGCAGATCCCGTCCCTCAGCAGCACGCTGGGCCCAATCAACACAAACCAGCAGCCGCTTCTGCACCACTCCCCTGCCCTGAGAAGCGTCAGCGGGTCCTCAAGTAGTGGTTTATGCTCCAGCCCTTCGCTACGGAGTACATCGTTTGTAAACCTCGCTGAACTGCGTCCTGATGTGTCCCAGGCATCTTCTGCTCTGCTCAAATCTCAAAGAGTCGACTCTTACATCAACTCGATCCAGGATGCGTTCAATATCGACAGTAAAGACTCGAGTGGGACGGCAGTGCCGCTGTTTCCATTCAAAGAGGAGAGTTCCACGTGGCTCCGGAGCGTCGCACGCTTTATCAAGCCCGGGGATGAGGTCGAAGACCAGAACTCGCTCTTGGAGATTATGAGTATGCCCTATATCGACGTCTGTTCTCGCAGGGGCCGACCCGCACTGTTACGGAGAACTTGTTCGTATGCTACAATCCCACTAGTTGAGGCCGCGCTGGGGCAACCCGATGCAACCTGTGAGCCCACTCCTGTCGCTGCTCAAACCACTAAATATGGCGCCCGGAACGCCGTCTTCACCACGACCACCTCCGCCCCCTACAGTATCCGCAGCTTCAACGATATGGCGTGCTTGATGTTTGGTATTCAGCAGGGCACAGTAGGTGCTTCTATCCTTGAATTTATTGACGAAGGCTGCCATGCTCAGATTCTCGAGGCTCTGGAGTCGGACTCGGACATTCCGTTGAGCGGGTCGCTCGTGGATATCAAGAAAAACACCAAAGCCAACTCCATTGCTTCCTTTTGGATAGAGCGGTCGGGGAACTTTTTTATTTGGGTGCTGGAAGAAATCGATATGCGGGTCGTAGAGTGCGAGGCCGGAGAGCAGCTACCCGCCCCCTTTGAAGAACTTAGCATTGAAGATATCGCTCCCGAGTGGCAAACCCTCGAGCCAGCGGTCATGCACCACGCAGTTGTTAATGCATGGGATCGAAACGCGCCCTGCCTATGGTCTCACTTCAATAACCGCCTCCGGTTCAGGTTCCCGCGGGTTATTGGCACAGCGCTGGTGCTGGACAATAACAATCACATCCTCGCATACAACCACTCCAGTCTCTATCATTTGCTGGGGATCAAGCCGCAAAGCCTTGAGGGCCAGGCAGTGGACTCGGTTATCCCCGGGTTCAAAAACTATATCGAAGCTATTGACCGACTCATACAGCTCAAACTGACCCCTGGAATTGTTGTGCCTGAACACATGTTTCGACAGGTGGCTTGCAAAGATAGCAGCGAGTACTTTGTGGATTTTCCCAATAGCGGTGTTTATGCCCTTTCGAAAAAGGGAAGAGAGCTCTATGTAGACATCGAGCTGCGGATCGTTAGCCCTAATCTACGGGTTTTATGGATAACATTCAACCGGCCTACCCTTGAGTCGGATGGCTCATATAACTTGCCCTCCCAGCTCCAGCTTTTGAGGACAAATAGCAACGCTTCAGATAAAAGCGCCAGCGGCGGCTCTCTGGCTGCCCCTGCGACTCCCGGTAGGCCTCGCGCAGGCTCAATCTCTTTTTCCACTCCCTCGCCCAAGGCCTCCAGTAGTCCTACCGCGCCCACGACGCCGGCAATCAAGGTGGAGAAGGTCGGTGCCAGGCGGCGCGAGCAGTCAATGGATGATTTCATCATTATGAAAATCCTCGGCGAGGGAGCATACGGCAAAGTGTGCATGGCTGCCCCCAAGTCCGATCCAGACTCGCTACTCATCATCAAGAGCATCATCAAGGACCGCATTCTCGTTGACACATGGACCCGCGACCGTTCGCTCGGCACAATCCCTAATGAAATCAAGATCCTCAACGAGTTACGGGAGAAACCACACCCCGATATCACTCAGTTATTGGACTTTTTCGAGGACCGTGAGTTTTACCACATTGAAACTTTGCTGCATGGCAACCCCGCTCTCGACTTGTTTGACTATATTGAAACCCAAGAAGACTTGGCGGTACCGCATTGCATCTCGATGTTCAAGCAGGTCGTCTCTGCTATAGCACACCTGCACTCGTTGGGGATCGTGCATCGCGATATCAAGGACGAAAATATCATTGTTGACGAAAAGGGTGACTGCCAGCTTATTGATTTTGGTTCGGCCGCTTACACTCGCAAGGGGCCCTTTGATGTTTTCGTGGGGACAGTAGACTTTGCCGCGCCCGAGGTTCTAGAGGGCAATCCATTTACCGGGCCCCCGCAAGATGTTTGGGCGCTTGGAATCCTGCTCTACACTATTGTTTACAAGGAGAACCCGTTTTCCAATGTCGACGAGATTATGGCTGCCGAACTCGACCTTCCCGAGGATGTGGACGCTGATGTTACGAGGCTTTTGCACTCTATACTGGTCCGCAATCCCAAGCAGAGGCCTTCTGCTCAGTGGATTCTTGATGTACTTGAGGGTGAGCGGTCGTGAGGGTGAGAGGGTTGTGAGGGCCGTGAATGAGACTCTCTACCTCCACCCTACGCCTCTATCTACCACATAAAATATTTATAAATTTCATTACTGATTTAATTAAGCAAGATGGTGCCTGCTTTACGACGCTACCCACTAGCCCTAAAAATCCCTGGCCTTGGCAAACTCTGCCTCAAATAGCACTCTTTTATCTGTCTGACGCCAAAAGTACCAGTAGCCAACAGAAACCAGTACCACCAACACTGACCCTAGAGGATAGGCATAGTAGGGGAGCCCCTCTTGTTTAGGGACGGCGGGAGGGATCCACGGTGCAACAATCAAGTACAAATTAACCGCAGCAAATAAAGCAATGGCGTACCAGGGAGAGTGCCACTTGTGGGGTCCCTGGCCCCATCCTTCCTCTTCCGCATTCACATGAAGGTACACAAGCCCCAGGGTGACTGCCAGGGAAACTATTGAGACGGGATATGTGCTGAGATCGACAATAAACTCATAAACTTCTCCAGGGGGAGGAATCAGGACCACCAGGCAGGTAGTGACAGCATGCAGGGCTAGGCCCGCCGCCGGGGTTCCATACGGCTTTAGGCTCGCAAATGTATCGCTAAAGGGAACAACATGATGCCTGCCAAACTCGTTGACGATTCTTGCACATGCAAAGCTCACCACAAGGATATTTCCTAGGTTTGAGAGGCACACGCAAAGAGGGAGGATGCGCGCGGCAATAGACTCTCCAAACAAGATAATAAAGAATTTGCCAGCAATGATTGCGCCTGCATCGCGGATTTCCGGTTTCGGGATCACTGCAAAGTACGCGATGTTACACAGGAGGTACAGCCCCACAATCAGTAGTATGGAGACGGGCCCAGCAATTAGCATTGTGCGGTGGGGCCGCTTGATTTCTCCGAGTACTGAATTCATGGTTTCCCAGCCACGATACGAGTAGCTGACTCTCAGCAGGGCAGTGGCATAATCGTAGAGGCCGCCGCCTCCTTGACCGTCGTTTTGGAAGATATTGTGGAAATTGTCGGGTCGGTTGGGGATCTGCCAGACTCCAGAGATGATCAAGAGACCAATAAATGAGATAACCACGAGGGTGGCGAGCTTGAGGAACCCCAGCACGTTGAATGCCCGTTTACCCGCCTCTGGCCACACGGCGTGCACGCTGCATGTCACGAGGATCGCTCCGCAGGCAATATACCGCGAGAGCTGGTCGCTGGGCGCCTCCACCCCCACAACGAGCTGCGCATAGAGCCCGAATGCGTACGAGTTGGTCGCGCTAAACTCGAGAATAAAGATAATCATTGCGTACGCAACGGTTGCGAGGTATTTGGGTTTTCGGTACACCCGCGAGAGGTAATTGAACTCTCCGCCTGATCGAGGCAGCTCCAGCCCATACTCGAGGTAAACGCTAAACCCAGCAAGCACCACGACGGCCCCAAACATCCACAAGACGAGGCTCCAGCCTATAGAGCCGGTGAGAGCATAGATACCGCCGGGGACACTGAAGATCCCGGTCCCTACGATTCTGTTGACGTTGAGGAAAATGGCAGAACCCACACCCAGGTGCCTCACGGGCCTATCAGCCAATAACGGAGTCTCCATTGTGGTGGTGCGATTGCGTGATAAGGATAAGGATGAGGGTAGAGGGTGCGGAGAGTGCAGTAGATATTGGAATTTTTTTAATTTTAAAGAGTTGCTTTAAAGTGGTAAGTTGGTGACCTGAGCGTACGGGACCTGAGCGACGGGACCTGAGCGTACGGGACCTGAGCGACGGGACCTGAGCGTACGGGACCTGAGCGACGGGACCTGAGCGACGGGACCTGAGCGACGGGACCTGAGCGACGGGACCTGAGCGTACGGGACCTGAGCGTACGGGACCTGAGCGTACGGGACCTGAGCGACGGGACCTGATCCTACCGCCCTGACCCTGCCCATAAATAAACTAGCTACTTGTCTAGTTACTTGCAATTAGAGTTTTCAGTTAGAGACTGCAGCAGGCTTGTCTGCGCTCAGTGGTATTTCTAGAGGTAGAGTACAACGCGCGAGTCACTACCAGCGGGCCAGCACGACCGCTACCAGCATATCCCCTACTTTCTGTAAGTTTTAAACTTTTCACCGCTCTCAATGAGCTTTGTGTTGGTAAACAACCCCTTGCGTTTACGGATATTCTCGACATAACTCAAGGCGATGTTTTCGCGCTCGGCAAACTCGCCAAGCTCATCCAGCTCCTCTTGAGTTGTGGGAACCCAGTACGGATCCAGATCGAGAACTTCGAACCCGTGAAACACCAGTTGAGGGTTCGCGCTACCCGAGGTGCGGGCACGCATCTCCTCTGAGAATCCAAAAGACTCAATGACGGGCAATAGCGCCGTGACATTGAAATAGGGTGTGCCGTCTTTGAGTTCCTCGGAGATGACTCTGCCGTGGCGGCGGGTAACCACAGAGTACAGCTTGCCGAGCGCTTCGGTGGGTGCTTGGATCTCACACCTAAACATTGCCAACAGGATACGCGGGGACCACTGCTCCATACCCTGGTAAATGAGTTTGCGAGTGGCAGTAATGATACGGCGTTTGGTGGCAGCTCCTACTATATCACCGTCTTGTTGACGACAGATATTCTTAACAAACACAGCAACCCCATCCACAGGCTCAGCGATTAGCGGGCCTTTGGTCATTGCGCTTTGGAATCCGGCAAGAATGCTATCGTCATATGCACCGCGCTTGGAGCTGTCAAGGAAATAGCGGCACTCGAGGGCACCCCCTGTTTGGTCGACTAGGATACTGGTTCCACGGATAGCAACAATATCTTCGGTGCTGATACCTGTGGCCTCCAGGGCAGACTCTAGAGTCTCTTTGCTGATCAGTTCTTTGGCAAGGCATTGTATGGCCTCTTGGGGCAGGGGCACCGCAACAATCTCAAGGTTCGCGTCACACACCGGCATGGATACATGGCCACGGTCGGTCGAGGCAGAATCCTCCGAGCCCATGATTGTTTCCTTGAACGGCACAACCGGCTCCGAGGCCTCAATCTCGATCTTGGCGAACCGTTCCTCAAGGTCCTTGAAACACCGCTCGAAATGTAGCTCACCAGCGGTGCCGAGAATGTACTCGCCATCGGCCGTGATTTCGAATTCTACAGAGGGATCGCTGATATTGAGGAGCTCCAGGCCGCGTTCTAGTTCATCCAGTTGTCGAGGATCTCTAGGCTCCAGCGCGATCCGGAGGATGGGGGGCGGAATATAACTGCCAGCAGAAAGGTTGGGCCCCACTTTTGATGGTGTGACAAGGGTTCCACTCTTGACGATTTGACCATCTAGGCCACTGATACCTACAATAGTGCCCGGGTGAGCCTGCTTGATAGGAACAAGGTCTCTGCCCATCAGCATGTACAGACCCGTGACCGTGATGGTGGCAATGGCGCCAGTACCGTCAGTGCTCTGGCCTGGAAGATATGTAGGTCCCAGCAAGTCCAGCTTGTCGCCCACCTGAATCACTCCACTAAACACGCGTGTCACACCCACCAGCACATTTTTGCCTGAATCCTGGCTGCTTTGCGCGGAACCCCTGCCACTCTTGAGTCTCAGGTTCTCGATCGAGTTGGCCAAAATATCCCCCGTGGGGATCTCTGATTCGGGGACCTGGATCACCTTGGAAACAAACGCCACGGCAGGTCCATTCTTGTCGCAGTTGACCATACCTTGACGGACATCAGAGTCAATCTTGGAACTGTCTGGAGTATTCTCTAGTACTCGCGTCATCCGAAGTGTTTGTGCTTTGAGCGGTGACGGTACTTCGTGAACAATTGCCAGCAGGATAGCTCTGGAGATTGGGATCCAGCTGTTGAAGATATTGACAATCGTTTGCGCGGGTTCGCTGGCGATCTGCGCATTCAGCTTCAAAACGGTGATGATTTTCTCCAGTTTCGGGGTATCGTATTCAGTGGCCGCTTGGTACACCGCCCAGATATTGTCGAGAATAAACTGTACAAACATGGGCTTTGTGAGCTTTTTTTCGCGGGCCTGGGCACCCTTGAGGACTCGTTTCGATTTGGAGTCAAAGTAAAAGTCGCCCCACAGGAACCGTTTGAGTTTATTGCGATCCACACCCAGCTTTTGCTCATTAATGGCGGCAAACTGGGCAAGCGCAAACCCCCAGCCGTCGATAGCGCTTCCAAACACTACATTCCCCTTGATGGGGTCAAAATACAGCTCCTCGTCGCGCATTTCGTCGGTTGTCACCTTGGCGTTCTCATCGAGGGTGGCCTGGTACTCCTCCTCTGCGCGCCTGCCTGCGAAAAACGAGCCAATGACGGCGTTCACTTGCTCAACAAGCTTGACCATGTGTAGGTATGCATCTTGGGCACTCATATCCAGTACAGAGTACAATTTATCCATCTTGTTGATCACCAAGACGGGCGTGAGCTGCTCATCCCATGACTGCTTGAGCGCTGCGATCGTTTGAGAGCACACGCCTTCGACGGCATCAACCACCACGACGCATCCATCACAAAGCCGTGAAGTTGTGGTGACCTCGGAGGAGAAATCTACATGCCCTGGGGAATCAATCAGGTTGACGAGGTACTCATCGACTTTGGGGGGTGCACCATCTGCCACCGCAGCACGCTGAGCGGCCTTGAAAAATAGCGAAATGGCCGAGGCCTCCATTGTGATTCCTCTCTGCTGCTCGTCTTCCCTTGAATCAAGGTACAAGAGTTTTCCTTGCTCTGATCTGGAGATGAACCCATTTGTGGCCAGCAAACAATCGGAGAGCGATGTTTTGCCGTGGTCCACGTGTGCTAAAACGCAAACATTGCGTACCAGCGAGGGCTGGCCCTGTACTCTAATTAAATTTCGAGGATCAATAGGCATAAGGGGGCTAGGGTAGAGCTGGGGTGAAGCTGGGGTGGAGCTGGGGTGAAGCTGGGGTTTGTATAAAGCGAGAGGGTTGAGGATCAATTGATAGCTTTTTGCGTATTTTAGGCAGAATCAGACCAGAATCAGAGCAGAATCAGACCAGAGTCAGACCCGACCCCCAACCATAGACCCGAACCAGACCCAGATTTCCCTTCTCCCCTTCCTATAATAAATATGCTATGCTAATGTATATATTCCAGAACCCTACTACAGCATACCCGTCTGCTGGGTATAATGGCTCATGGCGTACTCACTTTCACTCAATCCTTCATCTGCACTCTTCAAGTCCCAGACATTGTCGACTGGCGAAACGCTAAACTCCAAGTCTTCTGTGGTGATAATGTCCCATGCCTTGTAGATCAACACATAGGAAAACATGTTGCAAAGGGTGGCGAGGAATTTGCCGTCGATATAGTGCTTGACATTGACGCAAATGAGGTTGTTGAGCAAATACAACAGAATCTGGCCAACGATAAAGAAGAAAAGCGACATTGCCAGTGACCCGAACGCCCACCAGTCGCGCAAAACAGCACCGGTGAGCCAGAAACTAGAGAGGGCATAGAAAAACACGAGCACTGCATTGACCACATAGAGGAAAGCCATGAGGAAAGCGCCGTGGGTGGGCCCAATCACGCTGGAGTTGGTCCAGGTCTTGAATGTCAAGATAGCAACAACGAAATTGACGAGGCCCCAGATGGCAACTCCGCAGCGATCGATAAACACCGCTTTAAACGTGCCGTCTTCCCAAAACTGAAACATTGTGATGCCCAAAACCACGAGCTGGGCACACACCGCGCTGGCCACGCCGGCCTGGACCGCTACAAAGTACGCGTAGGGACCAATCTCCGGGGCCACGACGTTGCCGTCGACCACAATCGACACGAGGATCAGCACGAAAAACAAGAAATTCAAATCGATAAACTCTCTCCGGCCAACAGCAGTGAATTTTCCCGACACGTTGAATCCTACAATAGCAATAACTACGAGCGTTGCCAGCTCGAGAAAAAGGTTTCCGATATTGAACACCATGGTATTGGCGAGGACGACTGTGCGGGCAAAACATTGGCCCTGGTACGGAATGAGCTCGTTGCCCTCCATGTCACCCAATAAAAAGCATAGAGGGACGTTGGATTGGCCGCAGAGGCCTGAAAAGTCTCCGAATGCCATGACGCTGTTTACAGCTCCTTAGGTAATAAGAGTCGTGTTTTATACTAATTTTAGATTCGGTCGTGTCGGTTATGTAAGGGGGGAAGGGATGAAATTTTAGACTGGAGTTAGCAGGAGCTCCAGCGAGCGCGGATAAGTTAGACTGGAGCTCAAAGTGTTATTTGTAGTTGCATTCGGGTAGGTAAGCCGGTAGTGAGTCAAGCCCCTTGGGATGCTCGGTTGTATTTTGTACAAGAGACCTATACTTAGCTATAGCAAATGGGCGATGAGATAGGATCGGGCAGAGGGTCCACGAGCAGCCTCGGGACCCATCAAACCGATAGGATCATCGCGTTATTTAGCAAAAAAGCAAAACCACCCGGATTTGATTCATTGCAAGGTGACTAAATCACCTGCCCGCAAAGAAAAGGGTTGCGGAGCCCGGTGCCACGGTTTTTAAACCATGGATTCTGGTTCAGACTTTGGAGATAGTCATGTTCTTGGCGTGTGGTATGCCAGACCAGATGCAGCGCAATCATGGTGCGCTGCTTTGAGCATAAATCTGGTACGTAAATATCGAGGTGGGCACTCGCTTTCATTGCGAGTAGCAAAAAAAAAAAGGCACCGAGTTCACGGTGGAGATGGATACATTCGGGCCGACGGAAAAAGTAGGAGATTACTTGCTGCTAGAGTACATTCGGAGATAAATGTCTCATTATCGCGTAACAGATATAGACAAAGCGTATATCACCACACAGTTACTTTTGCATTCACCCACGCACGGTCTTTACACCTGATGTTATGCTCCTCGGCTCGGTGGCCGGATGGAGAACGAGCATACGACATGAAATGCCGGCTAAAAATCCATACATGCAGGAGAGTAGCTGTAATCGTTTTTAGACTGCTCTTGACGATACTTGGTACCGGACGCTCGGAGAATAAGTCGCGCTGAACTGGTGGGGGATCGCGCCTATATATACCCCGGGTGACTAATAAACCAGGGTTAGGGGGCTCTCTCTCTCTCTCGTAAACATAAGCTCAACGTCAATACATAGGCGTACCAAATACTGTGATTGATACGCTTGAGGTGGGTTGAAGACTCTGGTGGCTTGGAAATGTGTTTTCCGTACTGGTGTGCACGCGTCTGGGCCCTCTTTTTCCACCCCACCAGACACAATCACCTTACTAAGCCGCATAGGGCTTGAGCTCAAATCCCAAACTTTTCACTCAATACAACCGCTCCAGTGAGTCTCAAACCCCCTCAATCAAACAGTAAGTGATGATCGGTCTCTCGGTAGAGACACACCGGTTGTCCAATTTGGACCAGACTCCACTTGGACACTCTGGTTCCTGAATCTACCGGGGGAGCACTCTTCCCCCATTTGTTCATTCTCTAACTTAGTGACTCGTACCTCTGTTCTCGCTGATGCCCTCAAGACCATTTCCAACGCCGAGAAGGCTGGTAAGCGCCAGGTGCTCATCCGCCCTGCCTCCAAGGTGATCGTCCGCTTTTTGCAGGTGATCCAGAAGCACGGTAAGTACATTTTGTTTGTTTTTTCTTGATTCGAGTCTATAACTGGTTGGGGATCTCTACATGATCTCAGGCTTATAAAAGACATCGAAGATTAATTTGATTCAGTTAAAGGGTTTATGCTTCAAGTGTGTATTCCTGACGATCGGTTTCAAAACATTCAATTAGAAACATCATCAACAAAAAAAAAACAAAAACAACAAAAAAGAAACAAAATACTAACAAAGGCTACATTGGTGATTTCGAATGGGTCGATGACCACCGTTCCGGTAAGATTGTCGTTCAGCTTAACGGCCGCCTCAACAAGGTCGGTGTCATCTCTCCTCGCTTCAACGTCAAGGTTGGCGACATCGAGCAGTGGATTAACAACCTCTTGCCCTCTCGTCAGTTTGGTTTCCTCATCCTTACCACTTCTGCTGGTATCATGGACCACGAGGAGGCCCGCCGCAAGCACGTTGCCGGTAAGATCCTTGGTTTCGTTTACTAGACGATTAGTTAAAAATTAATTTAATCCTGAAATTTAGGGCACGTCCGGCTAAGAGCTGTAGCACGGGTCTTACTCTGTATTTGTGCAGGGCTCCCTATTCCATTAATTAGTCTAGTGAGAACAAAGCTTCCTAGCCAGGGTACGTATGGTGGCTAGTTGTGTTGTCCAACATGTCGGTTACCAACAAACGCTGCTCGGGCAATTAAAGTGTTTTGATAATTAATTTAGAGGTTTGTGAAAAGGACTGCTACCAAACTAAATTAAAGGATCCTAAAAGACCCTGTCGGCAACCTACTATATACAACTTTACTGCTCATCGCTTTTTTGCGCAAGCTTGAGAATACTAAACCCGCATCTCTGCTGGAAAAACCCATCTGTGGTGTCCCGAACAACCTCCTCAGCCATCATTTCGCGACGGACCCATGCGTTCATTTGCTTGAGCTGCTGCTCCTCATACTGCTCATCGCGAGCGCCATAGGAATCGATCCTGGGGTTGACTGCGGTTTCCGGAAGCGAGATGTTTTCCCTGGACCTCAGCCAAAGCGCTGCAATTTTAGCATCGTCATCCGCACTCGGATTGGTAGCGATTTTGGAGCACAGTGCGAGAATCTGGCCTCGTTTTGACCATTCCGACAACACTAGGGGGATTCTGTCGTTACAGGTACGGTCCGAGAGCGAGGAGGCTACTTTATCATCGGACAGTTTGCGGCTTTGACGCAAAAACTGCTTCACGGCATACTCATCACAGCTCATAAAGGGTGGGTTTCCTAGGGGCTGGGTCTTGGGGTTGGTGGGTCTTGCGGGACCAGAGGGTGGTGACGTCCTACCTGAGTAAGTCCACAAATAGCAATAGAGATTAAGCTCTTGAAGCCTAAAGAAGCATTATAGGGTACTAGTACTAGTCGAATCAGCGGGCTCTCTGAATGCTCTCCCACTTGTACACACTTGTACACCAACGGGATAAACCGCCCCGGGCATTGACAGTGGTCGGAAATATTTACAAGCACTAAAAATTAACCTAAATATCTAGAATGTGCTCTACCCTTGAGTGTTTTGTGGCTCAGCCCATGCCCGACACAGGCACCAAACCTTCGAGGCGGTAGGGTGGCGTGCTGACATGTCCAAACCACTCGTCGCCGATATTGTAAAGTACTTTGAGGATACTCTTGCCAGCGGAGACGTTGGTTCCGATGATAAAGAGAGTTTAGAGGTTGCCATCGATGCGATCAAGGAAGTTTTCGGGGTGGAAGCCGGCTCCAACGACCTTGCGAGTGTTTACGAGCGGGGTCTCGGGTTCAGTTCCAGCTCCAGTTCCGGTTCCAGTTCCGGTTCCAGTTCCAGTTCCGGTGCCACTGCTACTGCAGCGGCTCCTGCTCCCGAGATGAAACCAGTCACAGAGGAAACCAAAAAAGAGGCCGAGCAAAAGAAAATCGAAGGTAACCGCGAAATGGCTCACAGGGACTACGAAAAGGCCATTGATTTATACTCAGAAGCGATCGGCCTCAATCCCGAGAACCCTCTTTACTTTAGTAACCGCGCTGCCGCGTATTCTCAAGCCAACAAGCCTTCTCTTGCAGTTGCAGATGCTCGCCGCGCCATTAGCTTGGACCCCAAATACTCGAAAGCATATTCCCGTTTGGGCGTTGCTCTCTATGCTCTTGGTGATAGCCAGGGAGCTCTTCAGGCCTACGAGCAGGGTATCAAGGCCGAGGGCGATGCCCCCACCGAGGGTATGCAGCGGGGTTACGATACCGTAAAGAGCCGCATCGAGAGCGAGAGTAAGGAGCTCAGCACCGAAGAAACTGACGAAATGTCCCCCGCTACCGCTTCTTCTCCTGCCGGCGCTGGAACTGATAGCTTTAGCCAAGTCCCCAACATGGGCTCTCTTGGCGGGTTGGGTGGCCTCGGCGATCTGTTTAGCAACCCTGAAATCAAAAACATGGCTTCAAAGATGATGAGCAACCCCTCAATGATGTCCAACTTGATGAACTCGCCCGCGGCAAAGTCTATCCAGAACCAATTTGGAGGTAACGGCGGTGGTATGCCTGATCTCGGGAAACTCATGAACGATCCCAACTTGTCCAAGATGATGAATGATCCCATGATTCAGAATATGGCCAAACAGTTTATGGGAGGTGACAAGTAGTGTAGAGCTAGGCGTTTAAGATTCGTAGATATAGGTTAATTTAAGTATAGTTGTAAGGGACTGGCTATTTAGTCTAGACGTCTAGTAAGGGACTATCTCCTTGGCTACCTGATGCCCAAAACCACATGGATTTCTATACATCATCACTACCTCCTAAACCACCATTACCACTACCACACTATACTACAGAGTCTCAGAAAAAAAGGTTGTCAACACGAAAAATAGAAGTTCAGAGCTTGACTCTTGATAAAATTTTCATCACAGACAATCAAGAATACGACCCGCCATGTTCGACCATGAAGCGCATCTCGCAAGATCGCCGGGCCAAAAGGTGAAGCAAGTACCAAGTAAGCTCCATTGGGTTGTTCCAAGGGAACATTTACATATCTATCGTTTAGTCCTCAAAGAGACCAGCGCCTTTGCTCTTTACAGCACCTCCCAAATAGGAGCAAGGGCCTTTAACAAGACAGCTAATAATAAGAGAACCTCTTTTTGGAGGCTGCATTTCTGCATTTCGGCCGGAGACTTTCCCCAAAGCTTGATTAAATCTTTAGTGGCTTTGAAAGTAAACTCTGGTACTTGCTTGGAGTCAAGGACGCTGGGATAGAAAAATTTATAGGCAGTGTCACGTGATGATAGGGTGCTAGTAGGGTGCTGGTGGGTGAGAGGTGGTAGTGAGTACGTTCGTCAGGTGGCGCTGGCGCTAGTGCTAGTGGCGCTGGTACTGGTGGTACGCCCATTTCGAGCACCCCATATAATCTTATTCGTGCTACTGGTACACTTATTACCGTTTTCTTATATAAATAATATCCCTACCTACATGGAAAGAATAGGACACTCTTTTGTTTGAATATGTGATTCGACCCAGGTCTCATTACTTGTAAACGTCTGCTGGCAGCCTGAGCAGGTACCACCGGCCTGAGCTCGTTTGTTGCAAGGGGTATTTGGTGGATAAACAAAGTGTCGCGCTTTGAGATGGGTCTTGTATGTGTCTCTTCGTGAGAATCCTCCCGTGGGATGGCACTTGTGACCGCGTTCAGGGCTGTAAAACGGGCAAGTGTAGGCTTTTTGGCGGGCATGCTTCTTGAGATGCCGGGTGAGGTACCCCTTGACGCGGAACCCTGCTCCACAGTGAGGGCATACGAACCGATCATGCTGCCCGGGGCTACCAGAAGCGGACTCATCTCCCTCGGGAGAGCAGCTCAGCTGCTGCTGGCCACCAGAGGGGGGCGAGAACCAGAGCTCCTGGTCGCTGTGGTCAGAGGAGGTATGGCTGAGGGACTCGGCGTTGGATTGTACAGCGGCAAAGGAAAAGTCTGTACCGTAAACGACATCCACAACATCATCGAAAAGCGGGTGCTCGGTCTCGGGCTGTGTGATTAAAGGAGCAGCCTGGGGAGCAGCCTGGGGAGCAGCTGGAGGAGCAGGCGCCGAGTATGTGCTTAGCGTTGGTACCTGGTCAACCAGTTCTGCCTGACCTGGCTGGCTGTGAATAAGTAATGGGTAATTGTAGTCAACGCTCGGCGCCTGGGGGTGGGGCCATTGGGCCAGCCCATCATCAGCAAGAGGCTCGAGTGGTTGGGGCGCATAGTCGAGGAAACGCTGGTCACTTGAGCTCATGGTGGGCGAGAAAATCTGCACCCCATTGGCCGGTTTCTGCACCTGCACCTGCTTCTTTGGATGGTAGTAGGGCGTATAGTGATGATGCTCGAGCGGTTGTGCGGAGCGGCGTTTGGGGGCATGCGGTGCATGCGATGCGGGCGGGGCAACACTCAGCTGGGGATGGTACTGCTGGTGGGCTTGCGGGTGCTGGTACTCAAAGGGATAAGGGATCTGGTGGTGGCTGGGATGGTTGGGGTTGTGACTGGGTTGGATCTGGCTCTGGCTCTGGCTCTGGCTCTGGCTGTGACTGGGTTGGGCCTGAACGTGTGGAATCTGGCTCTGGATCTGGCCCTGACTCTGATACTGATTCTGGTACTGACAAAGACCGTAATCAGCAGAGAAATCATAGACAAAATCGCCATTTACAAGGTGCTTGGATGGCATAAACAAGTTTCCATCTAATGAACACTTTTCAGGACCCTGGAGAATCACACTGCTCGCCTTGACAGCGGGAAACAACGCCCTGGAGCTGCTGCGCCTGGTACTGCGCTTGCTAATAAAGCGAATACCCGACGCAGCGATACCTACAATAATAAGCGCTGCTGCTAGAATAGCGCTGATGTCTACGGATGCGTACAGAGCCGCCAAAGTGCTGTTCATGTGTTTTTTGCAAAAAAAGGCAAGGATCAGGGATGACAATGGGTTGCTGACCAAGCGGATGACTTGGTTTTTTTTTGCTGTGCACGGACGCCCTCGAAATAGCACCCCACTTTGCACCCTATTTTTGGCTCTTGGCTCCTCGGCGCCCTGCAGCGAGAGATAACGAGGCGATGCGGGCAGGTCAGGGTGCAAGTAGGAAAAAGCGCTAGTGTATCGCTAGTGTATCGCTATAATTCAATAGAAGTATGTTTATTTAATAGCCTCGTGCGTTTAAGGATACGCGGGGACGGATGTTAAGCCACCTGCCCCTGGCACCTGCTGGCACCTGCTGAGGTCTGTGGTTACCATGTGTTCTAGACCCTGCACACCTTACCCAAGAACCGTGGGCTTTTGCTGCATCTAGTATCGAGTTTCAAAGGCTGTGGGCTTTCTATCTATATTTTAGTTTATGGTTAAGACTGCTGGTCATGTTCACACCTAGAGCAGCAGTTTATTTATCTAGTTTATGCAATTTTCAATCATGCTTTATGTGTTGTCGACTGAATGAGATCGAAGGAGGTTTCACCGAGCATTGGTCTAATAAATAAGAAATCTTTTGGTGGGTAGGGGTGAGGGTGAGGCGGTGGGGTGGGGATGAGGATGAGGATGAGGATGAGGTAGTGGGGAGGCAGTGGGGATGCTCTTTTCTGATCTTCCTCCCATCGTCTCCCATCCTCCTCCCATCGTCTCCCATCCTCCTCCCATCGTCTCCCATCACCACCTCCCCACCATCCCCACCTCCCACCCCACTACCTCATCTCAAGCTCCAAATCATCCCCTACAACCCTCGACTCTCCCTCCACTTTTTGATAAACAACATCTTCATGCGAACGAAATTGGTGATACGCAACAATGCTACTGATAGTAACCAGCAATCCCATGCCGTTTACCAAGGTCAGCTCATCACCAAATACCAACACACTGACAATAATCGTGGCCACCTCCTTGCAAATACCAGCAATTGAGAGCGTCAGCGGACCTGTAATATTCAGCAGAGCAAACTCTGCAAGAGTGAGGCCATAGGCAAATGTTCCGGGAACAAGCGTCAAGAACAGGGCCACCGGCAGAGAGTACTGGGACCAGACCTCAGCCCTAACAAACCTCACGGGCCCTTCCATTACGAGGCCACAAAAGAATAGAATTGCAAACATAAACGGCGTAAACAACAGGATGGTCTGCACCGGGTGGGGCTTGGCTCTAGTTTTGTTTTGACCGCCCTGGAGAAAGACTTTTGTGAGTGCCCAGCGTAACCCCGAAGCACATGCGGCACTAAGCACCAAAATGAACCCCACGAGCGAGAATTGGGTCTCGCCGGCCACCATCATAAACACCCCCGCAGTAAGGACCCCAATGATGATACAGAGGGGCAGGCTGAGAGTCTCCAGCTTGAAAACCACAGAAAACAGCAGCACAAACCCCAATGAGCTCGACTTGACCATGGTGTAGAACGAAAGCGTCACGTATATCAAACTGACGTTGCCCATGCCGATATCACCACTCGATGCCAATGCGCAGGGCAAGATTTTCTGCATCAGGTCCTTGGCCGAGTACCTTTCGTACTTGAGCTTAAACACCCTCAGAGTCGCATAGGCCAACCCCATTTGTACCAGCTGGTGCAGAGCTGTGGTGGTCACGGGGAACTTAAAGTTGAGGCCTTTAGGCGAGAACATCCATTTGTTATAAACAGACAAGACAATGCTAAAAGTGTACCATAAGATAATATAAATAGTTGCCCGAATTCGCGAGTTTCCTGGCGGTGGCCTCGCTTGTTCAATCTCAAACTCCTCGGGCATCTCGGGGGTAACAGGGGGTGGAGAGGGTGGGACTGAGGTAGAGGAGATGGATGCTGCGGATAGAAGAGACGGGGATACTCGCTCTAGCCCGCCAGTATCATTAAATCAATTAAATACAGAAACTAGGATAATGGGAATTAAAGACTGCCTTCTTCTCAGTCTGAGAATTACAGTAGAGCGATGGTATACCCAAGCAATACTGGCCCAGCTACCAAGACTAGCCAATCTGCCCAATCTATAGCAGCACCTCCCCCGATTATTTTTTATGGTGCTTGGGCTTACGCTTGGACTGGTGTTTCTTCTTTGAGCTCCAGCCAGAAGTGGAGACTTTGGGAACATGTGGTTTCTCCTCGGGCTGCTCCTCTTGAGAATCTTCCATGGCTTCATTTCCACGGGCTTTTTCGACTTTTTTGCGGAGAGCAAGAAGCTGCTCACTGGAGGCACCATGAAGCTTTTCAGCAAGACGGAGGGCTCTCTCATCAGCTACCTCGCCGAAAAAAGTAGCTCTTTTTGCTCTTTTGTTTCTGGCATCTTTTTTACTTCCCAAAACATTTTTCAAACGTGGGGAAGAATCTCGGTGGAAGCTCACGGATGGTGATGGTAAGAGGAGTATATTCACCA